>JAHLWY010002468.1:0-11982 GCA_020002185.1 Paraescarpia echinospica | reverse complement strand
ACGCATATCACACCAAAACGGTATTTTCAAGTGCACTCTTTGCGCGGACGGATCAGTAATGTGGTCTTACTCCAAATTGATGTCCTGCATGTTACAAATCTTCCCGAAGGTTAGACTGATATCAAGCTACACATATTACTAGATTAACCGCAAAGGGGAATGTATGTTACCCTTTCATCTCCGTCACGTAAGTTACAAGAAAATAGTACGTTAGTTATAGGTGTGAAAACTCATTCCCATTTGATGTTTTATCTTGTCTAATGCAGTAGTACATCTAGTATTCTCGAAACAAACGTGTCCCATCAGAAAGTTATTGAAAACAATTCACGCATATCACACCAAAACGGTATTTTCAAGTGCACTCTTTGCGCGGACGGATCAGTAATGTGGTCTTACCCCAAATGTATGTCCTGCATGTTACAAATCTTCACGAAGGTTAGACTGATATCAAGCTACACATATTACTAGATTAACCGCAAAGGGGAATGTTTGTTACCCTTTCATCTCCGTCACGTAAGTTACAAGAAAATAGTACGTAAGTTATAGGTGTGAAAACTCATTCCCATTTGATGTTTTATCTTGTCTAATGCAGTAGTACATCTAGTATTCTCGAAACAAACGTGTCCCATCAGAAAGTTATTGAAAACAATTCACGCATATCACACCAAAACGGTATTTTCAAGTGCACTCTTTGCGCGGACGGATCAGTAATGTGGTCTTACCCCAAATTGATGTTTTGTATGTTACAAATCTTCACGAAGGCTAGACTGATATCAAGCTACACATATTACTACATTAACCGCAAAGGGGAATGTATGTTACCCTTTCATCTCCGTCACGTAAGTTACAAGAAAATAGTACGTAACTTATAGGTGTGAAAACTCATTCCCATTTGATGTTTAATCTTGTCTAATGCAGTAGTACATCCAGTATTCTCGAAACAAACGTGTCCCATCACAAAATGATCGAAAAAAATTCACGCATATCACACCAAATCGGTATTTTCAAGTGCACTCTTTGCGCGGACGGATCAGTAATGTGGTCTTACCCCAAATTTATGTTCTGCTTGTTACAAATCTTCACGAAGGTTAGACTGATATCAAGCTACACATATTACTAGATTAACCGCAAAGGGAATGTATGTTACCCTTTCATCTCCGTCACGTAAGTTACATGAAAATAGTACGTAAGTTATAGGTGTGAAAACTCATTCCCATTTGATGTTTTATCTTGTCTAATGCAGTAGTACATCTAGTATTCTCGAAACAAACGTGTCCCATCAGAAAGTTATTGAAAACAATTCACGCATATCACACCAAAACGGTATTTTCAAGTGCACTCTTTGCGCGGACGGATCAGTAATGTGGTCTTACCCCAAATTGATGTCTTGCATGTTACAAATCTTCACGAAGGTTAGACTGATATCAAGCTACACATATTACTATATTAACCGCAAAGGGGAATGCATGTTACCCTTTCATCTCCGTCACGTAAGTTACAAGAAAATAGTACGTTAGTTATAGGTGTGAAAACTAATTCCCATTTGATGTTTTATCTTGTCTAATGCAGTAGTACATTCAGTATTCTCGAAACAAACGTGTCCCATCACAAAGTGATTAAAAAAATCACGCATAACAAGAAAACGGTATTTCTTTCAAGTGCACTTTGCGCGGACGGATCAGTAATGTGATCTAACACAAATTGATGTCCTTACGTTACAAATCTTCCGGAATGTTAGACTGATATCAAGCTACACATATTACTGATTAACCGCAAGGGGAATGTATACATCTTTTCATCTCCGTCACGTAAGTTAAGCAAGAAAATAGTACGTTAGTTATACGGAAAACTAATTCCCATTTGATGTTTTATTCCGTCTAATGCAGTAGTACATCTAGCTTCGAAACAAACGTGTCCCATCACAAAGTGATTAAAAAATTCACGCATATCACACCAAAACGGTATTTTCAAGTGCACACTTTACGCGGACGGATCAGTAATGTGGTCTTAACCCAAATTGATGTCCTGCATGTTACAAATCTTCCCGAAGGTTAGACTGATATCAAGCTACACATATTACTAGATTAACCGCAAAGGGGAATGTATGTTACCCTTTCATCTCCGTCACGTAAGTTACAAGAAAATAGTACGTTAGTTATAGGTGTGAAAACTCATTCCCATTTGATGTTTTATCTTGTCTAATGCAGTAGTACATCTAGTATTCTCGAAACAAACGTGTCCCATCAGAAAGTTATTGAAAACAATTCACGCATATCACACCAAAACGGTATTTTCAAGTGCACTCTTTGCGCGGACGGATCAGTAATGTGGTCTTACCCCAAATTTATGTCTTGCATGTTACAAATCTTCACGAAGGCTAGACTGATATCAAGCTACACATATTACTAGATTAACCGCAAAGGGGAATGTATGTTACCCTTTCATCTCCGTCACGTAAGTTACAAGAAAATAGTACGTAAGTTATAGGTGTGAAAACTCATTCCCATTTGATGTTTTATCTTGTCTAATGCAGTAGTACACTCAGTATTCTCGAAACAAACGTGACCCATGTCAAAGTGATCGAAAAATTCACATATCACACCAAAACGGTATTTTCAAGTGCACTCTTTGCGCGGACGGATCAGTAATGTGTCTTACCCCAAATTGATGTGCATGTTTACATCTTCACGAAGGCTAGACTGATATCAAGCTACACATATAACTAGATTAACCGCAAAGGGAATGTATGTTACCCTTTCATCTCCGTCACGTAAGTTACAAGAAAATAGTACGTAAGTTATGGTGTGAAACTCATTCCCATTTGATGTTTTATCTTGTCTAATGCAGTAGTACATTCAGTATTCTCGAAACAAACGTGTCCCATGTCAAAGTGATCGAAAAAATTCCGCATATCACACCAAAACGGTATTTTCGCACTCTTTGCGCGGACGGATCCGTAATGGTCTTAAATTGATGTCCTGCATGTTACAAATCTTCACGAAGGTTAGACTGATATCAAGCTACACATATAACTAGATTAACCGCAAAGGGAATGTATGTTACCCTTTCATCTCCGTCACGTAGTTACAAGAAAATAGTACGTAAGTTATGGTGTGAAAACTCATTCCCATTTGATGTTTTATCTTGTCTAATGCAGTAGTACATTCAGTATTCTCGAAACAAACGTGTCCCATGTCAAAGTGATCGAAAAAATTCACGCATATCACACCAAAACGGTATTTCAAGTGCACTCTTTGCGCGGACGGATCCGTAATGTGGTCTTACCCAAATTGATGTCCTGCATGTTACAAATCTTCACGAAGGCTAGACTGATATCAAGCTACATATAACTAGATTAACCGCAAAGGGAATGTATGTTACCCTTTCATCTCCGTCACGTAAGTTACAAGAAATAGTACGTAAGTTATGGGTGTGAAAACTCATTCCCATTTGATGTTTTATCTTGTCTAATGCAGTAGTACATTCAGTATTCTCGAAACAAACGTGTCCCATGTCAAAGTGATCGAAAAATTCACGCATATCACACCAAAACGGTATTTTCAAGTGCACTCTTTGCGCGGACGGATCAATGTGGTCTTACCCCAAATTGATGTCCTGCATGTTACAAATCTTCACGAAGGCTAGACTGATATCAAGCTACACATATATAGATTAACCGCAAAGGGAATGTATGTTACCCTTTCATCTCCGTCACGTAAGTTACAAGAAAATAGTACGTAAGTTATGGTGTGAAAACTCATTCCCATTTGATGTTTTATCTTGTCTAATGCAGTAGTACATTCATTCTCGAAACAAACGTGTCCCATGTCAAAGTGATCAAAAAATTCACGCATATCACACCAAAACGGTATTTTCAAGTGCACTCTTTGCGCGGACGGATCCGTAATGTGGTCTTACCCAAATTGATGTCCTGCATGTTACAAATCTTCACGAAGGCTAGACTGATATCAAGCTACACATATAACTAGATTAACCAAAGGGGAATGTATGTTACCCTTCATCTCCGTCACGTAAGTTACAAGAAAATAGTACGTAAGTTATGGTGTGAAAACTCATTCCCATTTGATGTTTTATCTTGTCTAATGCAGTAGTACATTCAGTATTCTCGAAACAAACGTGTCCCATGTCAAAGTGATGAAAAAATTCACGCATATCACAAAACGGTATTTTCAAGTGCACTCTTTGCGCGGACGGATCCGTAATGTGGTCTTACCCCAAATTGATGTCCTGCATGTTACAAATCTTCACGAAGGCTAGACTGATATCAAGCTACACATATTAGATTAACCGCAAGGGAATGTATGTTACCCTTTCATCTCCGTCACGTAAGTTACAAGAAAATAGTACGTAAGTTATGGTGTGAAAACTCATTCCCATTTGATGTTTTATCTTGTCTAATGCAGTAGTACATTCAGTATTCTCGAAACAAACGTGTCCCATGTCAAAGTGATCGAAAAAATTCGCATATCACACCAAAACGGTATTTTCAGTGCACTCTTTGCGCGGACGGATCCGTAATGTGGTCTTACCCCAAATTGATGTCCTGCATGTTACAAATCTTCACGAAGGCTAGACTGATATCAAGCTACACATATAACTAGATTAACCGCAAAGGGAATGTACCCTTTCATCTCCGTCACGTAAGTTAAAATAGTACGTAAGTTATGGTGTGAAAACTCATTCCCATTTGATGTTTTATCTTGTCTAATGCAGTAGTACATTCAGTATTCTCGAAACAAACGTGTCCCATGTCAAAGTGATCGAAAAATTCACGCATATCACACCAAAACGGTATTTTCAAGTGCACTCTTTGCGCGGACGGATCCGTAATGTGGTCTTACCCCAAATTGATGTCCTGCATGTTACAAATCTTCACGAAGGCTAGACTGATATCAAGCTACACATATAACTAGATTAACCGCAAAGGGAATGTATGTTACCCTTTCATCTCCGTCACGTAAGTTACAAGAAAATAGTACGTAAGTTATGGTGTGAAAACTCATTCCCATTTGATGTTTTATCTTGTCTAATGCAGTAGTACATTCAGTATTCTCGAAACAAACGTGTCCCATGTCAAAGTGATCGAAAAAATTCACGCATATCACACCAAAACGGTATTTTCAAGTGCACTCTTTGCGCGGACGGATCCGTAATGTGGTCTTACCCCAAATTGATGTCCTGCATGTTACAAATCTTCACGAAGGCTAGACTGATATCAAGCTACACATATAACTAGATTAACCGCAAAGGGAATGTATGTACCCTTTCATCTCCGTCACGTAAGTTACAAGAAAATAGTACGTAAGTTATGGGTGTGAAAACTCATTCCCATTTGATGTTTTATCTTGTCTAATGCAGTAGTACATTCAGTATTCTCGAAACAAACGTGTCCCATCAAAGTGATCGAAAAAAATTCACATATCACACCAAAACGGTATTTTCAAGGCACTCTTTGCGCGGACGGATCCGTAATGTGGTCTTACCAAATTGATGTCCTGCATGTTACAAATCTTCACGAAGGCTAGACTGATATCAAGCTACATATAACTAGATTAACCGCAAAGGGGAATGTATGTTACCTTTCATCTCCGTCACGTAAAGTTACAAGAAAATAGTACGTAAGTTATGGTGTGAAACTCATTCCCATTTGATGTTTTATCTTGTCTAATGCAGTAGTACATTCAGTATTCTCGAAACAAACGTGTCCCATCAAAGTGATCGAAAAAATTCGCATATCACACCAAAACGGTATTTTCAACACTCTTTGCGCGGACGGATCCGTAATGTGGTCTTACCCAAATTGATGTCCTGCATGTTACAAATCTTCACGAAGGCTAGACTGATATCAAGCTACACATAACTAGATTAACCGCAAAGGGAATGTATGTTACCCTTTCATCTCCGTCACGTAAGTTACAAGAAAATAGTACGTAAGTTATGGTGTGAAAACTCATTCCCATTTGATGTTTTATCTTGTCTAATGCAGTAGTACATCAGTATTCTCGAAACAAACGTGTCCCATCAAAAGTGATCGAAAAAATTCACGCATATCACACCAAAACGGTATTTTCAAGTGCACTCTTTGCGCGGACGGATCCGTAATGTGGTCTTACCCCAAATTGATGTCCTGCATGTTACAAATCTTCACGAAGGCTAGACTGATATCAAGCTACATTAACCGCAAGGGAATGTATGTTACCCTTTCATCTCCGTCACGTAAGTTTACAAGAAAATAGTACGTAAGTTATGGTGTGAAAACTCATTCCCATTTGATGTTTTATCTTGTCTAATGCAGTAGTACATTCAGTATTCTCGAAACAAACGTGTCCCATGTCAAAGTGATCGAAAAAATTCACGCATATCACACCAAAACGGTATTTTCAAGTGCACTCTTTGCGCGGACGGATCCGTAATGTGGTCTTACCCCAAATTGATGTCCTGCATGTTACAAATCTTCACGAAGGCTACTGATATCAAGCTACACATATAACTAGATTAACCGCAAAGGGAATGTATGTTACCCTTTCATCTCCGTCACGTAAGTTACAAGAAAATAGTACGTAAGTTATGGTGTGAAAACTCATTCCCATTTGATGTTTTATCTTGTCTAATGCAGTAGTACATTCAGTATTCTCGAAACAAACGTGTCCCATGTCAAAGTGATCGAAAAAATTCACCATATCACACACCAAACGGTATTTTCAAGTGCACTTTTGCGCGGACGGATCCGTAATGTGGTCTTACCCCAAATTGATGTCCTGCATGTTACAAATCTTCACGAAGGCTAGACTGATATCAAGCTACACATATAACTAGATTAACCGCAAAGGGAATGTATGTTACCCTTTCATCTCCGTCACGTAAGTTACAAGAAAATAGTACGTAAGTTATGGTGTGAAACTCATTCCATTTGATGTTTTATCTTGTCTAATGCAGTAGTACATTCAGTATTCTCGAAACAAACGTGTCCCATGTCAAAGTGATCGAAAAAATTCACGCATATCACACCAAAACGGTTTTCAAGTGCACTCTTTGCGCGGACGGATCAATGTGTGGTCTTACCCCAAATTGATGTCCTGCATGTTTACAAATCTTCACGAAGGCTAGACTGATATCAAGCTACACATATAACTAGATTAACCGGGGGGTGTACGTCTCATTCCCATTTGATGTTTTATCTTGTCTAATGCAGTAGTACATTCAGTATTCTCGAAACAAACGTGTCCCATGTCAAAGTGATCGAAAAAATTCGCATATCACACCAAAACGGTATTTTCAAGTGCACTCTTTGCGCGGACGGATCCGTAATGTGGTCTTACCCCAAATTGATGTCCTGCATGTTACAAATCTTCACGAAGGCTAGACTGATATCAAGCTACACATATAACTAGATTAACCGCAAAGGGGAATGTATGTTACCCTTTCATCTCCGTCACGTAAGTTACAAGAAAATAGTACGTAAGTTATGGTGTGAAAACTCATTCCATTTGATGTTTTATCTTGTCTAATGCAGTAGTACATTCAGTATTCTCGAAACAAACGTGTCCCATGTCAAAGTGATCGAAAAAATTCACGCATATCACACCAAAACGGTATTTTCAAGTGCACTCTTTGCGCGGACGGATCCGTAATGTGGTCTTACCCCAAATTGATGTCCTGCATGTTACAAATCTTCACGAAGGCTAGACTGATATCAAGCTACACATATAACTAGATTAACCGCAAAGGGAATGTATGTTACCCTTTCATCTCCGTCACGTAAGTTACAAGAAAATAGTACGTAAGTTATGGTGGAAAACTCATTCCCATTTGATGTTTTATCTTGTCTAATGCAGTAGTACATTCAGTATTCTCGAAACAAACGTGTCCCATCAAAGTGAGAAAAAATTCACGCATATCACACCAAAACGGTATTTTCAAGTGCACTCTTTGCGCGGACGGATCCGTAATGTGGTCTTACCCCAAATTGATGTCCTGCATGTTACAAATCTTCACGAAGGCTAGACTGATATCAAGCTACACATATAACTAGATTAACCGCAAAGGGAATGTATGTTACCCTTTCATCTCCGTCACGTAAGTTACAAGAAAATAGTACGTAAGTTATAGGTGTGAAAACTCATTCCCATTTGATGTTTTATCTTGTCTAATGCAGTAGTACATTCAGTATTCTCGAAACAAAATGTCCCATGTCAAAGTGATCGAAAAAATTCCATATCACACCAAAACGGTATTTTCAAGTGCACTCTTTGCGCGGACGGATCAGTGGTCTTACCCCAAATTGATGTCCTGCATGTTACAAATCTTCACGAAGGCTAGACTGATATCAAGCTACACATATAACTAGATTAACCGCAAAGGGGAATGTATGTTACCCTTTCATCTCCGTCACGTAAGTTACAAGAAAATAGTACGTAAGTTATGGTGTGAAAACTCATTCCATTTGATGTTTTATCTTGTCTAATGCAGTAGTACATTCAGTATTCTCGAAACAAACGTGTCCCATGTCAAAGTGATCGAAAAAATTCACGCATATCACACAAAACGGTATTTTCAAGTGCACTCTTTGCGCGGACGGATCCGTAATGTGGTCTTACCCAAATTGATGTCCTGCATGTTACAAATCTTCACGAAGGCTAGACTGATATCAAGCTACATATAACTAGATTAACCGCAAAGGGAATGTATGTTACCCTTTCATCTCCGTCACGTAAGTTACAAAGAAAATAGTACGTAAGTTATGGGTGAAAACTCATTCCCATTTGATGTTTTATCTTGTCTAATGCAGTAGTACATAGTATTCTCGAAACAAACGTGTCCCATCAAAAGTGATCGAACAAATTCATATACACCAAAACGGTATTTTCAAGGCACTCTTTGCGGACGGATCCGTAATGTGGTCTTACCCAAATTGATGTCCTGCATGTTACAAATCTTCACGAAGCTAGACTGATATCAAGCTACACATATAACTAGATTAACCGCAAAGGGGAATGTATGTTACCTTTCATCTCCGTCACGTAAGTTACAAGAAAATAGTACGTAAGTTATGGGTGAAAACTCATTCCATTTGATGTTTTATCTTGTCTAATGCAGTAGTACATTTAGTATTCTCGAAACAAACGTGTCCCATGTCAAAGTGATCGAAAAAATTCGCATATCACACCAAAACGGTATTTTCAAGTGCACTCTTTGCGCGGACGGATCAATGTGTGGTCTTACCCAAATTGATGTCCTGCATGTTACAAATCTTCACGAAGGCTACTGATATCAAGCTACACATATAACTTAGATTAACCGCAAAGGGGAATGTATGTTACCCTTTCATCTCCGTCACGTAAGTTACAAGAAAATAGTACGTAAGTTATAGGTGTGAAAACTCATTCCCATTTGATGTTTTATCTTGTCTAATGCAGTAGTACATTCAGTATTCTCGAAACAAACGTGTCCCATCACAGAGTGATCGAAAAAAATTCACGCATATCACACCAAAACGGTATTTTCAAGTGCACTCTTTCCGCGGGCGGATCAGTAATGTGGTCTTACCCCAAATTGATGACCTGCATGTTACAAATCTTCACGAAGGCTAGATTGTATCAGCAGCTTACAGCATAACTAGATTAACGCAAAGGGGATTGGCGTAATTGCACTGCATCTCCGTCGTAAGTTTACCAAGAGAGAAATGAGTACGTAAGTTATAGGTGTGAAAACTCATTCCCATTTGATGTTTTATCTTGTCTAATGCAGTAGTACATTCAGTATTCTCGAAACAAACGTGTCCCATCACAAAGTGATCGAAAAAAATTCACACATATCACACCAAAACGGTATTTTCAAGTGCACTCTTTACGCGGACGGATCAGTAATGTGGTCTTAACCCAAATTGATGTCCTGCATGTTACAAATCTTCCCGAAGGTTAGACTGATATCAAGCTACACATATTACTAGATTAACCGCAAAGGGGAATGTATGTTACCCTTTCATCTCCGTCACGTAAGTTACAAGAAAATAGTACGTTAGTTATAGGTGTGAAAACTAAATCTCATTTGATGTTTTATCTTGTCTAATGCAGTAGTACATTCAGTTTTCTCGAAACAAACGTGTCCCATCACAAAATGATTAAAAAAATTCACGCATATCACACCAAAACGGTATTTTCAAGTGCACACTTTGCGCGGACGGATCAGTAATGTGGTCTTACCCCAAATTTATGTCCTGCATGTTACTAATCTTCACGAAGGTTAGATTCATATCAATATCTTGATGTTTTATCTTGTCTAATGCAGTAGTACATTCAGTATTCTCGAAACAAACGTGTCACATCACAAAGTGATCGAACAAAATTCACGCATATCACAACAAAACGGTATTTTCAAGTGCACTCTTTGCGCGGACGGATCAGTAATGTGGTCTTACCCCAAATTGATGTCTTGCATGTTACAAATCTTCACGAAGGCTAGACTGATATCAAGCTACACATATTACTAGATTAACCGCAAAGGGGAATGTTTGTTACCCTTTCATCTCCGTCACGTAAGTTACAAGAACATAGTACGTTAGTTATAGGTGTGAAAACTAATTCCCATTTGATGTTTTATCTTGTCTAATGCAGCAGTACATTCAGTTTTCTCGAAACAAACGTGTCCCATCACAAAGTGATCAAAAAAATTCACGCATATCACACCAAAACGGTATTTTCAAGTGCACTCTTTGCGCGGACGGATCAGTAATGTGGTCTTACCCCAAATTGATGTCCTGCATGTTACAAATCTTCACGAAGGTTAGACTGATATCAAGCTACACATATAACTAGATTAACCTCAAAGGGGAATGTATGTTACCGTTTCATCTCCGTCACGTAAGTTACAAGAAAATAGTACGTAAGTTATAGGTGTGAAAACTCATTCCCATTTTATGTTTTGTCTTGTCTAATGCAGTAGTACATCCATAATTCTCGAAACAAACGTGTCCCATCGAAGAGTGATCGAAAAAAATTCACGCCTATCACACCATGGTATTTTAAAGTGCACTCTTTGCTTGGACGGATCAATGTGGTCTTACCCCAAATTGATGTCCTGCATGTTGCAAATCTTCACGAAGGCTAAACTTATATCAAGCTACATATAACTAGATTAACCGCAAAGGGGTATGGTGCCTTTCATCTCCGTCACGTAAGTTGCAAGAACATATTACGTGGATTATAGGTGTGAAAACTCATTTTCCATTGAAGTTTTATCTTGTCTAATGCGGTAGTACATTCAGTATTCTCGAAACAAGCTACGTGTCCCATCACAAAGTGATCAAAAAAAAATTCACATATCACACCAAAACGAAGAGTATTTTTTTCAAGTGCACTCTTTTTGCGCGGACGGATCCTGTAATGTCGTCTTTTACCCCAAATTGATGTCCTACATGTTAAAAATCTTCACGAAGGGGATAGACCCCGATATCCAAACTGCACATATAACTAGATTAACCGCAAAGGGGAATGTATGTTACTCTTTCATCTCCGTCACGTAAGTTACAAGAAAATAGTACGTAAGTTATAGGTGTGAAAACTCATTCCCATTTGATGTTTTATCTTGTCTAATGCAGTAGTACATTCAGTATTCTCGAAACAAACGTGTCCCATCACAAAGTGATCGAAAACAAATTCACGCATATCACACCAAAACGGTATTTTCAAGTGCACTCTTTGCGCGGACGGATCTGTAATGTGGTCTTACCCCAAATTGATGTCCTGCATGTTACAAATCTTCACGAAGGCTAAACTTATATCAAGCTACACATATAACTAGATTAACCGCAAAGGGGAATGTATGTTACCCTTTCATCTCCGTCATATAAGTTACAAGAACATATTATGTAAGTTATAGGTGTGAAAACTAATTCCCATTTGATGTTTTATCTTGTCTAATGCAGTAGTACATTCAGTATTCTCGAAACAAAAGTGTCCCATC
>JAHLWY010002467.1:0-11989 GCA_020002185.1 Paraescarpia echinospica | reverse complement strand
CTTTACAGTCAACAGTATCACGCCAGTAGTTTACTCAGATGTATTAACCACCATCACCCTCTTTACAGTCAACAATATCACACCAGTAGTTTACTCAGATGTGTTAACCACCATCACCCTCTTTACAGTCAACAGTATCACGCCAGTAGTTTACTCAGATGTGTTAACCACCATCACCCTCTTTACAGTCAACAGTATCACACCAGTAGTTTACTCAGATGTGTTAACCACCACCACCCTCTTTACAATCAACAGTATCACAACAGTAGTTTACTCAGATGTGTTAACCACCATCACCCTCTTTACAGTCTACAATATTACACCAGTAGTTTACTCAGATGTGTTAACCACCATCATCCTCTTTACAGTCAAGAATATCACACCAGTAGTTTACTCAGATGTGTTAACCACCATCACCCTCTTTACAATCAACAGTATCACAACAATAGTTTACTCAGATGTGTTAACCACCATCACCCTCTTTACAATCAACAGTATCACACCAGTAGTTTACTCAGATGTGTTAACCACTACCACCCTATTTACAGTCAACAATATCACACCAGTAGTTTTCTCAGATGTGTTAACCACCACCACCCTCTTTACAGTCAACAGTATCACACCAGTAGTTTACTCAGATGTGTTAACCACCATCACCCTCTTTACAGTCAACAGTATCACACAAGTAGTTTACTCAGATGTGTTAACCACTATCACCCTCTTTACAGTCAAGAATATCACACCAGTAGTTTACTCAGATGTGTTAACCACCAGCACACTCTTTACAATCAACAGTAGTTTACTCAGATGTGTTAACCATCACCACCCTCTTTACAGTCAACAGTATCACAACAGTAGTTTACTCAGATGTGTTAACCACCACCACCCTCTTTACAATCAACAGTATCACAACAGTAGTTTACTCAGATGTATTAACCACCATCACCCTCTTTACAATCAACAGAAACACACCAGTAGTTTACTCAAATCTGTTAACCACCATCACCCTCATTACAGTCAACAGTATCATGCCAGTAGTTTACTCAGATGTGTTAACCACCATCACCCTCTTTACAGTCAACAGTATCACACCAGTAGTCCAGTAGTTTACTCAATGTGTTAACCACCACCACCCTCTTTACAATCAACAATATCACACCAGTAGTTTACTCAGATGTATTAACCACCATCACCCTCTTTACAATCAACAGAACCACACCAGTAGTTTACTCAAATCTGTTAACCACCATCACCCTCATTACATTCAAGAATATCACACCAGTAGTATACTCAGATATGTTAACCACCATCACCCTCTTTACAGTCAAGAATATCACACCAGTAGTTTACTGCGATGTGGTAACCACCATCACCCTCTTTACAATCAACAGTATCACACAAGTAGTTTACTCGGATGTGTTAACCACTATCACCCTTTTTACAGTCAGGAATATCACACCAGTAGTTTACTCAGATGTGTTAACCATCATCACACTCTTTACAATCAACAGTATCACAACACTAGTTTACTCAGATGTGTTAACCATCATCACCCTCTTTACAATCAACAGTATCACACCAGTAGTTTACTCAGATGTGTTAACCACCATCACCCTCTTTACAATCAACAGTATCACACCAGTAGTTTACTCAGATGTGTTAACCACCACCACCCTCTTTACAGTCAACAATATCACACCAGTAGTTTACTCAGATGTGTTAACCACCACCACCCTCTTTACAGTCAACAGTATCACACCAGTAGTTTACTCAGATGTGTTAACCACCACCACCCTCTTTACAGTCAACAATATCACACCAGTAGTTTTCTCAGATGTGTTAACCACCACCACCCTCTTTACAGTCAACAGTATCACACCAGAAGTTTACTCAGATATGTTAACCACCATCACCCTGTTTACAGTCAACACTATCACACCAGTAGTCCAGTAGTTTACTCAGATGTGTTAACCACCACCACCCTCTTTACAATCAACAGTATCACAACAGTAGTTTACTCAGATGTGGTAACCACCATCACCCTCTTTACAGTCAACAGTATCACACCAGTAGTCCAGTAGTTTACTCAGATGTGTTAACCACCACCACCCTCTTTACAGTCAACAGTATCACAACAGTAGTTTACTCAGATGTGTTAACCACCACCACCCTCTTTACAATCAACAGTATCACAACAGTAGTTTACTCAGATGTGTTAACCACCATTACCCTCTTTACAGTCAACAGTATCACACCAGTAGTCCAGTAGTTTACTCAGATGTGTTAACCACCATCACCCTCTTTACAGTCAAGAATATCACACCAGTAGTTTACTCAGATATGTTAACCACCATCACCCTCTTTACAGTCAACAGTATCACACCAGTAGTTTACTCAGATGTGTTAACCACCGCCGCCCTCTTTACAGTCAACAATATCACACCAGTAGTTTACTCAGATGTGTTAACCACCATCACCCTCTTTACAGTCAACAATATCACACCAGTAGTTTACTCAGATGTGTTAACCACCATCACCCTCTTTACAGTCAACAGTATCACGCCAGTAGTATACTCAGATATGTTAACCACCATCACCCTCTTTACAGTCAACAATATCACACCAGTAGTTTACTCAGATGTGTTAACCACCATCACCCTCTTTACAGTCAACAGTATCACGCCAGTAGTTTACTCAGATGTGTTAACCACCATCACCCTCTTTACAGTCAACAGTATCACGCCAGTAGTTTACTCAGATGTATTAACCACCATCACCCTCTTTACAGTCAACAATATCACACCAGTAGTTTACTCAGATGTGTTAACCACCATCACCCTCTTTACAGTCAACAGTATCACGCCAGTAGTTTACTCAGATGTGTTAACCACCATCACCCTCTTTACAGTCAACAGTATCACACCAGTAGTTTACTCAGATGTGTTAACCACCATCACCCTCTTTACAGTCAACAATATCACACCAGTAGTTTACTCAGATGTGTTAACCACCATCACCCTCTTTACAGTCAAGAATATCACACCAGTAGTTTACTCAGATATGTTAACCACCATCACCCTCTTTACAGTCAACAGTATCACACCAGTAGTTTACTCGATGTGTTAACCACCGCCGCCCTCTTTACAGTCAACAATATCACACCAGTAGTTTACTCAGATGTGTTAACCACCATCACCCTCTTTACAGTCAACAGTATCACACCAGTAGTTTACTCAGATGTGTTAACCACCATCACCCTCTTTACAGTCAACAATACGGCAGTAGTTTACTCAGATGTGTTAACCACCATCACCCTCTTTACAGTCAACAATATCACACCAGTAGTTTACTCAGATGTGTTAACCACCATCACCCTCTTTACAGTCAACAGTATCACGCCAGTAGTATACTCAGATATGTTAACCACCATCACCCTCTTTACAGTCAACAATATCACACCAGTAGTTTACTCAGATGTGTTAACCACCATCACCCTCTTTAGTCAACAGTATCACGCCAGTAGTTTACTCAGATGTGTTAACCACCATCACCCTCTTTACAGTCAACAGTATCACGCCAGTAGTTTACTCAGATGTATTAACCACCATCACCCTCTTTACAGTCAACAATATCACACCAGTAGTTTACTCAGAAGTGTTAACCACCATCACCCTCTTTACAGTCAACAGTATCACGCCAGTAGTTTACTCAGATGTGTTAACCACCATCACCCTCTTTACAGTCAACAGTATCACACCAGTAGTTTACTCAGATGTGTTAACCACCACCACCCTCTTTACAATCAACAGTATCACACCAGTAGTTTACTCAGATGTGTTAACCACCATCACCCTCTTTACAGTCTACAATATTACACCAGTAGTTTACTCAGATGTGTTAACCACCATCATCCTCTTTACAGTCAAGAATATCACACCAGTAGTTTACTCAGATGTGTTAACCACCATCACCCTCTTTACAATCAACAGTATCACAACAGTAGTTTACTCAGATGTGTTAACCACCATCACCCTCTTTACAATCAACAGTATCACACCAGTAGTTTACTCAGATGTGTTAACCACTACCACCCTATTTACAGTCAACAATATCACACCAGTAGTTTTCTCAGATGTGTTAACCACCACCACCCTCTTTACAGTCAACAGTATCACACCAGTAGTTTACTCAGATGTGTTAACCACCATCACCCTCTTTACAATCAACAGAAACACACCAGTAGTTTACTCAAATCTGTTAACCACCATCACCCTCATTACAGTCAACAGTATCATGCCAGTAGTTTACTCAGATGTGTTAACCACCATCACCCTCTTTACAGTCAACAGTATCACACCAGTAGTCCAGTAGTTTACTCAGATGTGTTAACCACCACCACCCTCTTTACAATCAACAATATCACACCAGTAGTTTACTCAGATGTATTAACCACCATCACCCTCTTTACAATCAACAGAACCACACCAGTAGTTTACTCAAATCTGTTAACCACCATCACCCTCATTACATTCAAGAATATCACACCAGTAGTATACTCAGATATGTTAACCACCATCACCCTCTTTACAGTCAAGAATATCACACCAGTAGTTTACTGCGATGTGGTAACCACCATCACCCTCTTTACAATCAACAGTATCACACAAGTAGTTTACTCGGATGTGTTAACCACTATCACCCTTTTTACAGTCAGGAATATCACACCAGTAGTTTACTCAGATGTGTTAACCATCATCACACTCTTTACAATCAACAGTATCACAACACTAGTTTACTCAGATGTGTTAACCACCATCACCCTCTTTACAATCAACAGTATCACACCAGTAGTTTACTCAGATGTGTTAACCACCATCACCCTCTTTACAATCAACAGTATCACACCAGTAGTTTACTCAGATGTGTTAACCACCACCACCCTCTTTACAGTCAACAATATCACACCAGTAGTTTACTCAGATGTGTTAACCACCACCACCCTCTTTACAGTCAACAGTATCACACCAGTAGTTTACTCAGATGTGTTAACCACCACCACCCTCTTTACAGTCAACAATATCACACCAGTAGTTTTCTCAGATGTGTTAACCACCACCACCCTCTTTACAGTCAACAGTATCACACCAGAAGTTTACTCAGATATGTTAACCACCATCACCCTGTTTACAGTCAACACTATCACACCAGTAGTCCAGTAGTTTACTCAGATGTGTTAACCACCACCACCCTCTTTACAATCAACAGTATCACAACAGTAGTTTACTCAGATGTGGTAACCACCATCACCCTCTTTACAGTCAACAGTATCACACCAGTAGTCCAGTAGTTTACTCAGATGTGTTAACCACCACCACCCTCTTTACAGTCAACAGTATCACAACAGTAGTTTACTCAGATGTGTTAACCACCACCACCCTCTTTACAATCAACAGTATCACAACAGTAGTTTACTCAGATGTGTTAACCACCATTACCCTCTTTACAGTCAACAGTATCACACCAGTAGTCCAGTAGTTTACTCAGATGTGTTAACCACCATCACCCTCTTTACAGTCAAGAATATCACACCAGTAGTTTACTCAGATATGTTAACCACCATCACCCTCTTTACAGTCAACAGTATCACACCAGTAGTTTACTCAGATGTGTTAACCACCGCCGCCCTCTTCACAGTCAACAATATCACACCAGTAGTTTACTCAGATGTGTTAACCACCATCACCCTCTTTACAGTCAACAATATCACACCAGTAGTTTACTCAGATGTGTTAACCACCATCACCCTCTTTACAGTCAACAGTATCACGCCAGTAGTATACTCAGATATGTTAACCACCATCACCCTCTTTACAGTCAACAATATCACACCAGTAGTTTACTCAGATGTGTTAACCACCATCACCCTCTTTACAGTCAACAGTATCACGCCAGTAGTTTACTCAGATGTGTTAACCACCATCACCCTCTTTACAGTCAACAGTATCACGCCAGTAGTTTACTCAGATGTATTAACCACCATCACCCTCTTTACAGTCAACAATATCACACCAGTAGTTTACTCAGATGTGTTAACCACCATCACCCTCTTTACAGTCAACAGTATCACGCCAGTAGTTTACTCAGATGTGTTAACCACCATCACCCTCTTTACAGTCAACAGTATCACACCAGTAGTTTACTCAGATGTGTTAACCACCATCACCCTCTTTACAGTCAACAATATCACACCAGTAGTTTACTCAGATGTGTTAACCACCATCACCCTCTTTACAGTCAAGAATATCACACCAGTAGTTTACTCAGATATGTTAACCACCATCACCCTCTTTACAGTCAACAGTATCACACCAGTAGTTTACTCAGATGTGTTAACCACCGCCGCCCTCTTTACAGTCAACAATATCACACCAGTAGTTTACTCAGATGTGTTAACCACCATCACCCTCTTTACAGTCAACAGTATCACACCAGTAGTTTACTCAGATGTGTTAACCACCATCACCCTCTTTACAGTCAACAGTATCACGGCAGTAGTTTACTCAGATGTGTTAACCACCATCACCCTCTTTACAGTCAACAATATCACACCAGTAGTTTACTCAGATGTGTTAACCACCATCACCCTCTTTACAGTCAACAGTATCACGCCAGTAGTATACTCAGATATGTTAACCACCATCACCCTCTTTACAGTCAACAATATCACACCAGTAGTTTACTCAGATGTGTTAACCACCATCACCCTCTTTACCGTCAACAGTATCACGCCAGTAGTTTACTCAGATGTGTTAACCACCATCACCCTCTTTACAGTCAACAGTATCACGCCAGTAGTTTACTCAGATGTATTAACCACCATCACCCTCTTTACAGTCAACAATATCACACCAGTAGTTTACTCAGAAGTGTTAACCACCATCACCCTCTTTACAGTCAACAGTATCACGCCAGTAGTTTACTCAGATGTGTTAACCACCATCACCCTCTTTACAGTCAACAGTATCACACCAGTAGTTTACTCAGATGTGTTAACCACCACCACCCTCTTTACAATCAACAGTATCACAACAGTAGTTTACTCAGATGTGTTAACCACCATCACCCTCTTTACAGTCTACAATATTACACCAGTAGTTTACTCAGATGTGTTAACCACCATCATCCTCTTTACAGTCAAGAATATCACACCAGTAGTTTACTCAGATGTGTTAACCACCATCACCCTCTTTACAATCAACAGTATCACAACAATAGTTTACTCAGATGTGTTAACCACCATCACCCTCTTTACAATCAACAGTATCACACCAGTAGTTTACTCAGATGTGTTAACCACTACCACCCTATTTACAGTCAACAATATCACACCAGTAGTTTTCTCAGATGTGTTAACCACCACCACCCTCTTTACAGTCAACAATATCACACCAGTAGTTTACTCAGATGTGTTAACCACCATCACCCTCTTTACAGTCAACAGTATCACACAAGTAGTTTACTCAGATGTGTTAGCCACTATCACCCTCTTTACAGTCAAGAATATCACACCAGTAGTTTACTCAGATGTGTTAACCACCAGCACACTCTTTACAATCAACAGTAGTTTACTCAGATGTGTTAACCATCACCACCCTCTTTACAGTCAACAGTATCACAACAGTAGTTTACTCAGATGTGTTAACCACCACCACCCTCTTTACAATCAACAGTATCACAACAGTAGTTTACTCAGATGTATTAACCACCATCACCCTCTTTACAATCAACAGAAACACACCAGTAGTTTACTCAAATCTGTTAACCACCATCACCCTCATTACAGTCAACAGTATCATGCCAGTAGTTTACTCAGATGTGTTAACCACCATCACCCTCTTTACAGTCAACAGTATCACACCAGTAGTCCAGTAGTTTACTCAGATGTGTTAACCACCACCACCCTCTTTACAATCAACAATATCACACCAGTAGTTTACTCAGATGTATTAACCACCATCACCCTCTTTACAATCAACAGAACCACACCAGTAGTTTACTCAAATCTGTTAACCACCATCACCCTCATTACATTCAAGAATATCACACCAGTAGTATACTCAGATATGTTAACCACCATCACCCTCTTTACAGTCAAGAATATCACACCAGTAGTTTACTGCGATGTGGTAACCACCATCACCCTCTTTACAATCAACAGTATCACACAAGTAGTTTACTCGGATGTGTTAACCACTATCACCCTTTTTACAGTCAGGAATATCACACCAGTAGTTTACTCAGATGTGTTAACCATCATCACACTCTTTACAATCAACAGTATCACAACACTAGTTTACTCAGATGTGTTAACCATCATCACCCTCTTTACAATCAACAGTATCACACCAGTAGTTTACTCAGATGTGTTAACCACCATCACCCTCTTTACAATCAACAGTATCACACCAGTAGTTTACTCAGATGTGTTAACCACCACCACCCTCTTTACAGTCAACAATATCACACCAGTAGTTTACTCAGATGTGTTAACCACCACCACCCTCTTTACAGTCAACAGTATCACACCAGTAGTTTACTCAGATGTGTTAACCACCACCACCCTCTTTACAGTCAACAATATCACACCAGTAGTTTTCTCAGATGTGTTAACCACCACCACCCTCTTTACAGTCAACAGTATCACACCAGAAGTTTACTCAGATATGTTAACCACCATCACCCTGTTTACAGTCAACACTATCACACCAGTAGTCCAGTAGTTTACTCAGATGTGTTAACCACCACCACCCTCTTTACAATCAACAGTATCACAACAGTAGTTTACTCAGATGTGGTAACCACCATCACCCTCTTTACAGTCAACAGTATCACACCAGTAGTCCAGTAGTTTACTCAGATGTGTTAACCACCACCACCCTCTTTACAGTCAACAGTATCACAACAGTAGTTTACTCAGATGTGTTAACCACCACCACCCTCTTTACAATCAACAGTATCACAACAGTAGTTTACTCAGATGTGTTAACCACCATTACCCTCTTTACAGTCAACAGTATCACACCAGTAGTCCAGTAGTTTACTCAGATGTATTAACCACCTTCACCCTCTTTACAATCAACAGAAACACACCAGTAGTTTACTCAAATCTGTTAACCACCATCACCCTCATTACAGTCAACAGTATCATGCCAGTAGTTTACTCAGATGTGTTAACCACCATCACCCTCTTTACAGTCAACAGTATCACACCAGTAGTCCAGTAGTTTACTCAATGTGTTAACCACCACCACCCTCTTTACAATCAACAATATCACACCAGTAGTTTACTCAGATGTATTAACCACCATCACCCTCTTTACAGTCAACAATATCACACCAGTAGTTTACTCAGATGTGTTAACCACCATCACCCTCTTTACAGTCAACAGTATCACGCCAGTAGTTTACTCAGATGTGTTAACCACCATCACCCTCTTTACAATCAACAGTATCACAACAGTACTTTACTCAAATGTATTAACCACCATCACCCTCTTTACAGTCAAGAATATCACACCAGTAGTTTACTCAGATATGTTAACCACCATCACCCTCTTTACAGTCAACAGTATCACACCAGTAGTCCAGTAGTTTACTCAGATGTGTTAACCACCACCACCCTCTTTATAGTCAACAGTATCACGCCAGTAGTTTACTCAGATGCGTTAACCACCATCACCCTCTTTACAGTCAACAGTATCACACCAGTAGTCCAGTAGTTTACTCAGATGTGTTAACCACCACCACCCTCTTTACAATCAACAGTATCACGCCAGTAGTTTACTCAGATGTATTAACCACCATCACCCTCTTTACAGTCAACAATATCACACCAGTAGTTTACTCAGATGTGTTAACCACCATCACCCTATTTACAGTCAACAGTATCACGCCAGTAGTTTACTCAGATGTGTTAACCACCATCACCCTCTTTACAGTCAACAGTATCACACCAGTAGTTTACTCAGATGTGTTAACCACCATCACCCTCTTTACAGTCTACAATATTACACCAGTAGTTTACTCAGATGTGTTAACCACCATCATCCTCTTTACAGTCAAGAATATCACACCAGTAGTTTACTCAGATGTGTTAACCACCATCACCCTCTTTACAATCAACAGTATCACAACAGTAGTTTACTCAGATGTGTTAACCACCATCACCCTCTTTACAATCAACAGTATCACACCAGTAGTTTACTCAGATGTGTTAACCACTACCACCCTATTTACAGTCAACAATATCACACCAGTAGTTTTCTCAGATGTGTTAACCACCACCACCCTCTTTACAGTCAACAATATCACACCAGTAGTTTACTCAGATGTGTTAACCACCATCACCCTCTTTACAGTCAACAGTATCACACAAGTAGTTTACTCAGATGTGTTAGCCACTATCACCCTCTTTACAGTCAAGAATATCACACCAGTAGTTTACTCAGATGTGTTAACCACCAGCACACTCTTTACAATCAACAGTAGTTTACTCAGATGTGTTAACCATCACCACCCTCTTTACAGTCAACAGTATCACAACAGTAGTTTACTCAGATGTGTTAACCACCACCACCCTCTTTACAATCAACAGTATCACAACAGTAGTTTACTCAGATGTATTAACCACCATCACCCTCTTTACAATCAACAGAAACACACCAGTAGTTTACTCAAATCTGTTAACCACCATCACCCTCATTACAGTCAACAGTATCATGCCAGTAGTTTACTCAGATGTGTTAACCACCATCACCCTCTTTACAGTCAACAGTATCACACCAGTAGTCCAGTAGTTTACTCAGATGTGTTAACCACCACCACCCTCTTTACAATCAACAATATCACACCAGTAGTTTACTCAGATGTATTAACCACCATCACCCTCTTTACAATCAACAGAACCACACCAGTAGTTTACTCAAATCTGTTAACCACCATCACCCTCATTACATTCAAGAATATCACACCAGTAGTATACTCAGATATGTTAACCACCATCACCCTCTTTACAGTCAAGAATATCACACCAGTAGTTTACTGCGATGTGGTAACCACCATCACCCTCTTTACAATCAACAGTATCACACAAGTAGTTTACTCGGATGTGTTAACCACTATCACCCTTTTTACAGTCAGGAATATCACACCAGTAGTTTACTCAGATGTGTTAACCACCATCACCCTCTTTACAGTCAACAGTATCACACCAGTAGTCCAGTAGTTTACTCAATGTGTTAACCACCACCACCCTCTTTACAATCAACAATATCACACCAGTAGTTTACTCAGATGTATTAACCACCATCACCCTCTTTACAGTCAACAATATCACACCAGTAGTTTACTCAGATGTGTTAACCATCATCACCCTCTTTACAGTCAACAGTATCACGCCAGTAGTTTACTCAGATGTGTTAACCACCATCACCCTCTTTACAATCAACAGTATCACAACAGTACTTTACTCAAATGTGTTAACCACCATCACCCTCTTTACAGTCAAGAATATCACACCAGTAGTTTACTCAGATATGTTAACCACCATCACCCTCTTTACAGTCAACAGTATCACACCAGTAGTCCAGTAGTTTACTCAGATGTGTTAACCACCACCACCCTCTTTATAGTCAACAGTATCACGCCAGTAGTTTACTCAGATGCGTTAACCACCATCACCCTCTTTACAGTCAACAGTATCACACCAGTAGTCCAGTAGTTTACTCAGATGTGTTAACCACCTCCACCCTCTTTACAATCAACAGTATCACGCCAGTAGTTTACTCAGATGTATTAACCACCATCACCCTCTTTACAGTCAACAATATCACACCAGTAGTTTACTCAGATGTGTTAACCACCATCACCCTCTTTACAGTCAACAATATCACACCAGTAGTTTACTCAGATGTGTTAACCACCATCACCC
>JAHLWY010002466.1:0-11990 GCA_020002185.1 Paraescarpia echinospica | reverse complement strand
ACATTTCTGACTCTCCTGTAGACAGCCAATGGCGTCGCCACACTTGTCTTGAGCCAACAACGTCTCGCCATGGTAGTTGTATGCCTGCATTGTAGTTATTTAAGTCACAATATGTCTGATAATTGTTCTCTTTTGTGAAACCAGAAATGTGCCACATATTCTGTTTGATTTTCATTCGGTGGTAAAATAAAATATGCAAGATTTATGGCACAGATAGAGATATTTTACTGCAATAAATCATCATAATTATTCCAAAGTGAAGTACAACATCAAATACTGGATGATTTAGTGGCCAATCAAATTCACATTTTGTGCAATTGTTGAGGTAAAGACACCACAGCAATAAAGATTAAAGTCTGAAGTATAAATACTATAACACTGATAATTAAGATAAGATAATAAAGTCTGGGCATTCCAAAATATAGCAGTTAACAACCAAAAAAGAAAAATACTAATTGTACATTCCTTTTAACTGATCATATATTTATTAATGGATTTCAATGGGACAAAATGTGCCATGTAGTTATGTATGAACCAGTTTTGTATTAATAATAATTACAATTATTTTCATTTAATATATGTTACTAATAAATCATATTAATAGCATTAGATATAGCAGAGCTATAAAAGTGTGTTAATAACAACCACACTGTCCAAATCACAAGCCACAAATTAAGCCGAGTGTGCTTAACACACTGTTTAAATGGTAACAGGCCATATTATACTATAGAGCACTGGATAGAGTATTTACTTACATATGCATTGTAGATGTTGATCTTAAACTGCAGATATTTACGCCACTTTAGTAATGCATGGTCATTAAGACTGCCGAGAGAGTCGTCTGTTGCAAGTAGAAATCATTAGGCATTCACAACGAAGTAGTGAACAATGTCACATATTGCACTACACTGACCACAGTGCACCTTATGCATGTTATCATAGGAACTAATGTTTGAGAGATATGCAGCTTACTCTGATTCAAGTAGAAATCACATAGGATACTCAATGAAGAATAACGCAGCCATGAAAACAATGTCACAGATTACACTACACTGACCACAGTGCACCTTATGCATGTTATTATAGGAGCTAATGTTTGAGAGATATGCAGCTTACTCTGATTCAAGTAGAAATCACATAGGATACTCAATGAAGAATAACGCAGCCATGAAAACAATGTCACAGATTACACTACACTGACCACAGTGCACCTTATGCATGTTATCATAGGAGCTAATGTTTGAGAGATATGCAGCTTACTCTGATTCAAGTAGAAATCACATAGGATACTCAATGAAGAATAAAGAGCCATGAAAACAATGTCACTACAGATTACACTACATTGACTACAGTGCACCTTATGCATGCTATCATAGGAGCCTAATGTTTGAGAGAGAGATATGTGCCTAATTTGATCTGCAGAAGTTCCTCTGGCTACATAGGGATAAATTAATGAAGAAAATACCAATGCAGCCATGAAAATACAATCACAGATTACACTTTTCACACTGACCACAGCAATCTTGGTATGCATGCTATAGTGTTTTACCGTTTGAGATATGCAGCTTACTCTTGGATTCAAAGTAGGAAATCATTACAGGGATACTCACTCTAACAATGCAGCCACATGAAAAACAATGTCACAGAGAGATTACACTCATGGACGACCATAGAAAAAACCTCTGCCATCATAGGAGCCAATGTTTGAGAGAGATATGCAGCTTACTCTGATTCAAGTAGAAATCACATAGGATACTCAATGAAGAATAACGCAGCCGTGAAAACAATGTCACAGATTACACTACACTGACCACAGTGCACCTGATGCATGTTATCATAGGAGCTAATGTTTGAGAGATATGCAGCTTACTCTGATTCAGGTAGAAATCATATAGGATACTCAATGAAGAATAACGCAGCCATGAAAACAATGTCACAGATTACACTACATTGACCACAGTGCACCTTATGCATGTTATCATAGGAGCTAATGTTTGAGAGATATGCAGCTTACTCTGATTCAAGTAGAAATCACATAGGATACTCAATGAAGAATAACGCAGCCGTGAAAACAATGTCACAGATTACACTACACTGACCACAGTGCACCTTATGCATGTTATCATAGGAGCTAATGTTTGAGAGATATGCAGCTTACTCTGATTCAAGTAGAAATCACATAGGATACTCAATGAAGAATAACGCAGCCATGAAAACAATGTCACAGATTACACTACATTGACCACAGTGCACCTTATGCATGTTATCATAGGAGCTAATGTTTGAGAGATATGCAGCTTACTCTGATTGAAGTAGAAATCACATAGGATACTCAATGAAGAATAACGCAGCCGTGAAAACAATGTCACAGATTACACTACACTGACCACAGTGCACCTGATGCATGTTATCATAGGAGCTAATGTTTGAGGGATATGCAGCTTACTCTGATTCAGGTAGAAATCATATAGGATACTCAATGAAGAATAACGCAGCCATGAAAACAATGTCACAGATTACACTACATTGACCAGTGCACCTTATGCATGTTATCATAGGAGCTAATGTTTGAGAGATATGCAGCTTACTCTGATTCAAGTAGAAATCACATAGGATACTCAATGAAGAATAACGCAGCCATGAAAACAATGTCACAGATTACACTACATTGACCACAGAGCACCTTATGCATGTTATCATAGGAGCTAATGTTTGAGAGATATGCAGCTTACTCTGATTCAAGTAGAAATCACATAGGATACTCAATGAAGAATAACGCAGCCATGAAAACAATGTCACAGATTACACTACACTGACCACAGTGCACCTTATGCATGTTATCATAGGAGCTAATGTTTGAGAGATATGCAGCTTACTCTGATTCAAGTAGAAATCACATAGGATACTCAATGAAGAATAACGCAGCCATGAAAACAATGTCACAGATTACACTACACTGACCACAGTGCACCTTATGCATGTTATCATAGGAGCTAATGTTTGAGAGATATGCAGCTTACTCTGATTCAAGTAGAAATCACATAGGATACTCAATGAAGAATAACGCAGCCATGAAAACAATGTCACAGATTACACTACACTGACCACAGTGCACCTTATGCATGTTATCATAGGAACTAATGTTTGAGAGATATGCAGCTTACTCTGATTCAAGTAGAAATCACATAGGATACTCAATGAAGAATAATGCAGCCATGAAAACAATGTCACAGATTACACTACATTGACCACAGTGCACCTTATGCATGTTATCATAGGAGCTAATGTTTGAGAGATATGCAGCTTACTCTGATTCAAGTAGAAATCACATAGGATACTCAATGAAGAATAACGCAGCCATGAAAACAATGTCACAGATTACACTACATTGACCACAGTGCACATTATGCATGTTATCATAGGAGCTAATGTTTGAGAGATATGCAGCTTACTCTGATTCAAGTAGAAATCACATAGGATACTCAATGAAGAATAACGCAGCCATGAAAACAATGTCACAGATTACACTACACTGACCACAGTGCACCTTATGCATGTTATCATAGGAGCTAATGTTTGAGAGATATGCAGCTTACTCTGATTCAAGTAGAAATCACATAGGATACTCAATGAAGAATAACGCAGCCATGAAAACAATGTCACAGATTACACTACACTGACCACAGTGCACCTTATGCATGTCATCATAGGAGCTAATGTTTGAGAGATATGCAGCTTACTCTGATTCAAGTAGAAATCACATAGGATACTCAATGAAGAATAACGCAGCCATGAAAACAATGTCACAGATTACACTACACGACCGCCAGAGCACCGGATGCTAGTCATAGGAGCACGTTTGAGGGATATGGCCACTCTGATCCAGGTAGAAATCATATAGATACTTAATGAAGAATAACGCGAGCCATGAAAACAATGTCACAGATTACACTACATTGACCAGTGCGCAATCTTATGCACAGCCATCATAGGAGCCACGTTTGAGAGGATACGCAGCTCACTCTTTGATCCAAGCAGAAATCACACAGGATACTCATTGAAGAATAACGCGAGCTATGAAATAATGTCATAGATTACACTACACTGACCACAGTGCACCTTATGTTATCATAGGAGCCACGTTTGAGAGATATGCATTTACTCTGATCCAAGTAGAAATCACATAGGATACCAATGAAGAATAACGTTTCAAGGAAAAACAATGTCACAGATTACACTACACGACCACAGTGCACCTTATGCATGTTAATATAGGAGCTAATGTTTGAGAGATATGCAGCCACTCTGATTCAAAGTAGAAATCATATAGGATACTCAATGAAGAATAACGCAGCCATGAAAACAATGTCACAGATTACACTACACTGACCACAGTGCACCTTATGCATGTTATCATAGGAGCTAATGTTTGAGAGATATGCAGCTTACTCTGATTCAAGTAGAAATCACATAGGATACTCAATGAAGAATAACGCAGCCATGAAAACAATGTCACAGATTACACTACATTGACCACAGAGCACCTTATGCATGTTATCATAGGAGCTAATGTTTGAGAGATATGCAGCTTACTCTGATTCAAGTAGAAATCATATAGGATACTCAATGAAGAATAACGCAGCCATGAAAACAATGTCACAGATTACACTACACTGACCACAGTGCACCTTATGCATGTTATCATAGGAGCTAATGTTTGAAAGATATGCAGCTTACTCTGATTCAAGTAGAAATCACATAGGATACTCAATGAAGAATAACGCAGCCATGAAAACAATGTCACAGATTACACTACACTGACCACAGTGCACCTTATGCATGTTATCATAGGAGCTAATGTTTGAGAGATATGCAGCTTACTCTGATTCAAGTAGAAATCACATAGGATACTCAATGAAGAATAACGCAGCCATGAAAACAATGTCACAGATTACACTACATTGACCACAGTGCACCTTATGCATGTTATCATAGGAGCTAATGTTTGAGAGATATGCAGCTTACTCTGATTGAAGTAGAAATCACATAGGATACTCAATGAAGAATAACGCAGCCGTGAAAACAATGTCACAGATTACACTACACTGACCACAGTGCACCTGATGCATGTTATCATAGGAGCTAATGTTTGAGGGATATGCAGCTTACTCTGATTCAGGTAGAAATCATATAGGATACTCAATGAAGAATAACGCAGCCATGAAAACAATGTCACAGATTACACTACATTGACCAGTGCACCTTATGCATGTTATCATAGGAGCTAATGTTTGAGAGATATGCAGCTTACTCTGATTCAAGTAGAAATCACATAGGATACTCAATGAAGAATAACGCAGCCATGAAAACAATGTCACAGATTACACTACACTGACCACAGTGCACCTTATGCATGTTATCATAGGAGCTAATGTTTGAGAGATATGCAGCTTACTCTGATTCAAGTAGAAATCACATAGGATACTCAATGAAGAATAACGCAGCCATGAAAACAATGTCACAGATTGCACTACACTGACCACAGTGCACCTTATGCATGTTATGATAGGAGCTAATGTTTGAGAGATATGCAGCTTACTCTGATTCAAGTAGAAATCACATAGGATACTCAATGAAGAATAACGCAGCCATGAAAACAATGTCACAGATTACACTACATTGACCAGTGCACCTTATGCATGTTATCATAGGAGCTAATGTTTGAGAGATATGCAGCTTACTCTGATTCAAGTAGAAATCACATAGGATACTCAATGAAGAATAACGCAGCCATGAAAACAATGTCACAGATTACACTACACTGACCACAGTGCACCTAATGCATGTTATCATAGGAGCTAATGTTTGAGAGATATGCAGCTTGCTCTGATTCAAGTAGAAATCACATAGGATACTCAATGAAGAATAACGCAGCCATGAAAACAATGTCACAGATTACACTATGGCTGGACTACAGTGCACCTTATGCATGTTATCATAGGAGCTAACAGTTTGAGAGATATGCAGCCGAATTTGATCTTCAAGTAGAAACTGCCAGGATACTCACTGAAGAATAACGCGAGCCATGAAAACAATGGCCCAGATTACACTACACTCTGACCACAGTGCACCTTTATGCATGTTATCATAGGAGCTAATGTTTGAGATATGCAGCTTGCTCTTGATTCAAGTAGAAATCACATAGGATACCTTTCAATGAAGAATAACGCGGTTTAGCGAAAACAATGTCACAGGATTACACTACACTGACCACAGTGCACCTTATGCATGTTATCATAGGAACTAATGTTTGAGAGATATGCAGCTTACTCTGATTCAAGTAGAAATCACATAGGATACTCAATGAAGAATAATGCAGCCATGAAAACAATGTCACAGATTACACTACATTGACCACAGTGCACATTATGCATGTTATCATAGGAGCTAATGTTTGAGAGATATGCAGCTTACTCTGATTCAAGTAGAAATCACATAGGATACTCAATGAAGAATAACGCAGCCATGAAAACAATGTCACAGATTACACTACATTGACCACAGAGCACCTTATGCATGTTATCATAGGAGCTAATGTTTGAGAGATATGCAGCTTGCTCTGATTCAAGTAGAAATCACATAGGATACTCAATGAAGAATAACGCAGCCATGAAAACAATGTCACAGATTACACTACACTGACCACAGTGCACCTTATGCATGTTATCATAGGAGCTAATGTTTGAGAGATATGCAGCTTGCTCTGATTCAAGTAGAAATCACATAGGATACTCAATGAAGAATAACGCAGCCATGAAAACAATGTCACAGATTACACTACATTGACCACAGAGCACCTTATGCATGTTATCATAGGAGCTAATGTTTGAGAGATATGCAGCTTACTCTGATTCAAGTAGAAATCATATAGGATACTCAATGAAGAATAACGCAGCCATGAAAACAATGTCACAGATTACACTACACTGACCACAGTGCACCTTATGCATGTTATCATAGGAGCTAATGTTTGAAAGATATGCAGCTTACTCTGATTCAAGTAGAAATCACATAGGATACTCAATGAAGAATAACGCAGCCATGAAAACAATGTCACAGATTACACTACACTGACCACAGTGCACCTTATGCATGTTATCATAGGAGCTAATGTTTGAGAGATATGCAGCTTACTCTGATTTAAGTAGAAATCACATAGGATACTCAATGAAGAATAACGCAGCCGTGAAAACAATGTCACAGATTACACTACACTGACCACAGTGCACCTTATGCATGTTATCATAGGAGCTAATGTTTGAGAGATATGCAGCTTACTCTGATTCAGGTAGAAATCATATAGGATACTCAATGAAGAATAACGCAGCCATGAAAACAATGTCACAGATTACACTACATTGACCACAGTGCACCTTATGCATGTTATCATAGGAGCTAATGTTTGAGAGATATGCAGCTTACTCTGATTCAAGTAGAAATCACATAGTATACTCAATGAAGAATAACGCAGCCATGAAAACAATGTCACAGATTACACTACACTGACCACAGTGCACCTTATGCATGTTATCATAGGAGCTAATGTTTGAGAGATATGCAGCTTACTCTGATTCAAGTAGAAATCACATAGGATACTCAATGAAGAATAACGCAGCCATGAAAACAATGTCACAGATTACACTACACTGACCACAGTGCACCTGATGCATGTTATCATAGGAGCTAATGTTTGAGAGATATGCAGCTTACTCTGATTCAGGTAGAAATCATATAGGATACTCAATGAAGAATAACGCAGCCATGAAAACAATGTCACAGATTACACTACATTGACCACAGTGCACCTTATGCATGTTATCATAGGAGCCAATGTTTGAGAGAGATATGCAGCTTACTCTGATTCAAGTAGAAACCACATAGGATACCTTAATGAAGAATAACGCAGCCAAGGAAAACAATACCAGATTACACTACACTGACCACAGTGCACCTTATGCATGTTATCATAGGAGCTAATGTTTGAGAGATATGCAGCTTACTCTGATTCAAGTAGAAATCACATAGGATACTCAATGAAGAATAATGCAGCCATGAAAACAATGTCACAGATTACACTACATTGACCACAGTGCACCTTATGCATGTTATCATAGGAGCTAATGTTTGAGAGATATGCAGCTTACTCTGATTCAAGTAGAAATCACATAGGATACTCAATGAAGAATAACGCAGCCATGAAAACAATGTCACAGATTACACTACACTGACCACAGTGCACCTTATGCATGTTATCATAGGAGCTAATGTTTGAGAGATATGCAGCTTACTCTGATTCAAGTAGAAATCACATAGGATACTCAATGAAGAATAATGCAGCCATGAAAACAATGTCACAGATTACACTACATTGACCACAGTGCAATCTTATGCATGCTATCATAGGAGCCAATGTTTGAGAGATATGCAGCTTACCTGATTCAAGTAGAAATCACATAGGATACTCCAATGAAGAATAAAGAGCCATGAAAACAATGTCATTATGATTACACTACATTGACCACAGTACACCTTATGCATGTTATCATAGGAGCCAATGCTCTGAGAGATATGCAGCCACTTGATTCAAGTAGAAATCACACAGGATACCTAATGAAGAACAACCCAGCCAAGGAAAACAATGTCACAGATTACACTACACGACCACAGTGCACCCCTATGCATGCTATCATAGGAGCCAATGTTTGAGAGGCTATGCAGCTTGCTCTGATTCAAGTAGAAATCACATAGGATACCTAATGAAGAATAACGCTAGCCATGAAAAACAATGTCACAGATTACACTACATTGACCAATAGAGCAACCTTATGCATGTTATCATAGGAGCTAATGTTTGAGAGATATGCAGCTTACTCTGATTCAAGTAGAAATCACATAGGATACTCAATGAAGAATAACGCAGCCATGAAAACAATGTCACAGATTACACTACATTGACCACAGTGCACCTTATGCATGTTATCATAGGAGCTAATGTTTGAGAGATATGCAGCTTACTCTGATTCAAGTAGAAATCACATAGGATACTCAATGAAGAATAACGCAGCCATGAAAACAATGTCACAAATTACACTACATTGACCACAGAGCACCTTATGCATGTTATCATAGGAGCTAATGTTTGAGAGATATGCAGCTTACTCTGATTCAAGTAGAAATCATATAGGATACTCAATGAAGAATAACGCAGCCATGAAAACAATGTCACAGATTACACTACACTGACCACAGTGCACCTTATGCATGTTATCATAGGAGCTAATGTTTGAGAGATATGCAGCTTACTCTGATTCAAGTAGAAATCACATAGGATACTCAATGAAGAATAACGCAGCCATCAAAACAATGTCACAGATTACACTACACTGACCACAGTGCACCTTATGCATGTTATCATAGGAGCTAATGTTTGAGAGATATGCAGCTTACTCTGATTCAAGTAGAAATCACATAGGATACTCAATGAAGAATAACGCAGCCATGAAAACAATGTCACAGATTACACTACACTGACCACAGTGAACCTTATGCATGTTATCATAGGAGCTAATGTTTGAGAGATATGCAGCTTACTCTGATTCAAGTAGAAATCACATAGGATACTCAATGAAGAATAACGCAGCCGTGAAAACAATGTCACAGATTACACTACACTATGCCGTAGAACCTAATGGTTGAGAGAAAAGAAATATTTACTAATCATTCCATTAATCATTCCATCATGCATTATTTTATAAAAGAAATCTTGCAAGAGCTGCCAAAGAAACCAGTGTTGTACATTTATATATAATTGGAAATAAACTGTACAGGGTTTTAGGGTTTTTGTGCACATTCTAACAAGAATCTTCCTAAAGATTGATGATTAATTGTGAAGCGGTGCTGTAATATCGTTAGGTCTAGCGTGACAAACTTGACAGTGAAATTACAGGATGCAGATGAAAAATGTATAAACCATGATTAAAAGTAAATTGTTATACAGTGTAGCATGTTGTTTCTGTGTAAGAACTGTACCCGCTTCTTGAAACATTCTGGCAGTCTCGTAGGCGAGAGAAGACACAATGCTGGTGGAATGCTTCAGCTCTATGGCCCGGGCAATTGTCACTGCAGACAGAAACACAGTTGTCTTAGTGCCAGCTCAGCTATACACCACAAAACTGTTAGTTGAGAGAACTCAGATGTAAGTACACCTACGATAAGGTTATCCGTTCCACTTTGCCTGTGTCTTTTTGAAGGAGACACAAAATGACACTGATTCCTTCTAACTGATGTCTGTGTCAGGGGAGATAAAACATCTAAACAGGGAAATTGAAGATATATAATAATAAAAGTTAATTTACCCATCTTATAGAATCAACAAATGATGGGGAATAACTAGAAAAAACAATTGCTTGGTGTGCAGGTGACCCAAAAACCTATCACGGACACACACAATCAATGACCTTGACCTACAAAAACCCATAGGGGCCCTGCATTGTCTAATGCTAAAAATCACGCTCTTATAATAAAAACGGACCATGAGCACCTGCACAGGCATATACCAGTGTTGTATAATATGACACATTATTACTATTATTTCACTTGTTGTTCATACGAGTGTTGTATAATATGACACATTATTACTATTATTTCACTTGTTGTTCATACCAGTGTTGTATAATATGACACATTATTACTATTATTTCACTTGTTGTTCATACGAGTGTTGTATAATATGACACATTATTACTATTATTTCACTTGTTGTTCATACGAGTGTTGTATAATATGACACATTATTACTATTATTTCACTTGTTGTTCATACCAGTGTTGTATAATATGACACATTATTACTATTATTTCACTTGTTGTTCATACGAGTATTGTATAATATGACACATTATTACTATTATTTCACTTGTTGTTCATACGAGTGTTGTATAATATGACACATTATTACTATTATTTCACTTGTTGTTCATACCAGTGTTGTATAATATGACACATTATTACCATTATTTCACTTGTTCATACCAGTGTTGTATAATATGACACATTATTATTATTATTTCACTTGTTGTTCACACCAGTGTTGTATAATATGACACATTATTACTATTATTTCACTTGCTGTTCATGCCAGTGTTGTATAATATCACACATTATTATTTCACTTGTTGTTCATACCAGTGTTGTATAATATCACACATTATTATTATTATTATTTCACTTGTTGTTCATACGATGTGGTGCAACGATGCAGGATGCGATATTAGGACACATTAAAACAAAGTAATATGTAATACATTAAAAATTTCTATCCTATCTTTCTCTGAATGCCTCTGCCATGCTGTCTACATACCTTCCTGTGCCTCCCCTGTACACTGGTGAAGATACGCTGTCACCACCCTCGTATCAATGTCGCTACCCTTTGGAGCTTCCTCTGCCAGACGTGACAGAAGATTGTCCTATCAAAGGCAAGCATTAACAGTTAAAGGTAAGTTAAAGGTAAGTTCTTATATAGTGCAGTATCTAATCCTTAGGACTGCTCTTTACACTTTACTCCCTGGCAGACCTGTTCAATTGAACACCATCTTGACTTCTCTGGGAAGAAATCAGCCATGCTGCAATTAATGCGCCAAGACTATTCATATGCAAATATCCACCACTGTCTATAGCCAAGTACTCATTCATGCAGCTGAGTGAACTGGAGCAATGTAGAGTGAATGAACTTGCCCAAGCAACATGGCAGCACAGGATTCCAACCTGGGTTTTCTCGATTAAGAGTCTGAAGTTCTAGCCACTGTGCCACTATGATCCACAATTACATCACTGTATTCAGACTCGACAGTCATGCTGGAGCTATACACCACCAGGTGGTGTTGCATGTTGCCGTGTAAATTACTTTATTAACCAATCGTCTGCATGTTTTTT
>JAHLWY010002465.1:0-11997 GCA_020002185.1 Paraescarpia echinospica | reverse complement strand
AATATCATAAGGCTATCATTACACTTCCAAATGAGGTAGACAAAATATCATAAGGCTATCATTACACTTCCAAATGAGGTAGACAAAATATCATAAGGCTATCATTACACTTCCGAATGAGGTAGACAAAATATCATAAGGCTATCATAACACTTCCAACTGAGGTAGACAAAATATCATAAGGCTATCATTACACTTCCAAATGAGGTAGACAAAATATCATAAGGCTATCATTACACTTCCAAATGAGGTAGACAAAATATCATAAGGCTATCATTACACTTCCAAATGAGGTAGACAAAATATCATAAGGCTATCATTACACTTCCAACTGAGGTAGACAAAATATCATAAGGCTATCATTACACTTCCAAATGAGGTAGACAAAATATCATAAGGCTATCATTACACTTCCAAATGAGGTAGACAAAATATCATAAGGCTATCATTACACTTCCAACTGAGGTAGACAAAATATCGTAAGGCTATCATTACACTTCCAAATGAGGTAGACAAAATATCATAAGGCTATCATTACACTTCCAAATGAGGTAGACAAAATATCATAAGGCTATCATTACACTTCCAACTGAGGTAGACAAAATATCATAAGGCTATCATTACACTTCCAACTGAGGTAGACAAAATCACAGCTGATGTCTGACTTGTTGCTAACACTAGCTATATGTGGCTAACACTTACTAATGTATTACAATATTGATGACTTGTTGCTAACACCAGCTATGTGTGGCTAACACTTACTAATGTATTACAATATTTATGACTTGTTGCTAACACCAGCTATGTGTGGCAAATACTTACTAATGTATTACAATATTGATGACTTGTTGCTAACACAAGCTATATGTGGCAAATACTTACTAATGTATTACAATATTGATGACTTGTTGCTAACACCAGCTATGTGTGGCTAACACTTACTAATGTATTACAATATTGATGACTTGTTGCTAACACCAGCTATGTGTGGCAAATACTTACTAATGTATTACAATATTGATGACTTGTTGCTAACATAAGCTATGTGGCAAATACTTACTAATGTATTACAATATTGATGACTTGTTGCTAACACCAGCTATGTGTGGCTAACACTTACTAATGTATTACAATATTGATGACTTGTTGCTAACACCAGCTATGTGCTTGGCTAAACATGCAATGATACAATATTGTTATTGACTTGTTGCTAACACACCAGCTATGTGTGGCTAGCTTACTTTAATGTATTACAATATTGATGACTTTGATTTATTTAACACCAGCTATGTGTGGCTAACACTTACTAATGTATTACAATATTGATGACTTGTTGCTAACACCAGCTCAATATTGATGACTTGTTGCTAACACCAGCTATGTGTGGCTAACACTTACTAATGTATTACAATATTGATGACTTGTTGCTAACACCAGCTCAATACTGATGACTTGTTGCTAACATCAGCTATGTGTGGCTAACACTTACTAATGTATTACAATATTGATGACTTGTTGCTAACACCAGCTATGTGTGGCTAACACTTACTAATGTATTACAATATTGATGACTTGTTGCTAACACCAGCTATGTGTGGCTAACACCAGCTATATGTGGCTAACACTTACTAATGTATTACAATATTTATGACTTGTTGCTAACACCAGCTATATGTGGCTAACACTTACTAATGTATTACAATGTTGGGCTTGTTGCTAACGCACCGGTATGTGGCTGGCAACACCTAATGTATTACAATGTTGCTTGACTTGTTGCTGGCACCGGCCCAGCAATGTAGTAACGCTTGCTAAATGTGATACCAATGTTGTGATTTGTTGCTGGCACCATTTGTATTGTTATTTGTACACTTTAAATGTGTTACAGTAATTTGCGGGCTTGTTTGGCACCCATTTGTATTGTTATTTCAGCAGTTACTAATGTATTACAATATTTATGACTTGTTGCTAACACCAGCTATGTGTGGCTAACACTTACTAATGTATTACAATATTTATGACTTGTTGCTAACACCAGCTATGTGTGGCTAACACTTACTAATGTATTACAATATTTATGACTTGTTGCTAACACCAGCTATATGTGGCTAACACTTACTAATGTATTACAATATTGATGACTTGTTGCTAACACCAGCTATATGTGGCTAACACTTACTAATGTATTACAATATTGATGACTTGTTGCTAACACCAGCTATATGTGGCTAACACTTACCAATGTATTACAATATTGATGACTTGTTGCTAACACCAGCTATGTGTGGCTAACACTTACTAATGTATTACAATATTTATGACTTGTTGCTAACACCAGCTATATGTGGCTAACACTTACTAATGTATTACAATATTGATGACTTGTTGCTAACACCAGCTATGTGTGGCTAACACTTACTAATGTATTACAATATTGATGACTTGTTGCTAACACCAGCTATATGTGGCTAACACTTACTAATGTATTACAATATTGATGACTTGTTGCTAACACCAGCTATGTGTGGCTACCACTTACTAATGTATTACAATATTGATGACTTGTTGCTAACACCAACTCAATATTGATGACTTGTTGCTAACACCAGCTATGTGTGGCTAACACTTACTAATGTATTACAATATTGATGACTTGTTGCTAACACCAGCTATGTGTGGCTAACACTTACTAATGTATTACAATATTTATGACTTGTTGCTAACACCAGCTATATGTGGCTAACACTTACTAATGTATTACAATATTGATGACTTGTTGCTAACACCAGCTATGTGTGGCTAACACTTACTAATGTATTACAATATTGATGACTTGTTGCTAACACCAGCTATATGTGGCTAACACTTACTAATGTATTACAATATTGATGACTTGTTGCTAACACCAGCTATGTGTGGCTAACACTTACTAATGTATTACAATATTGATGACTTGTTGCTAACACCAGCTATGTGTGGCAAATACTTACTAATGTATTACAATATTGATGACTTGTTGCTAACATAAGCTATATGTGGCAAATACTTACTAATGTATTACAATATTGATGACTTGTTGCTAACACCAGCTATATGTGGCTAACACTTACTAATGTATTACAATATTGATGACTTGTTGCTAACACCAGCTATATGTGGCTAACACTTACTAATGTATTACAATATTGTTGACTTGTTGCTAACACTTATTTGTAATGTATTTAACGCACTAATGTATTACAGATATTGGTGACTTGTTGCTAAGCACCAGCTATGTGTGGCTAACGCTTGCTGTGTTACAGTATTGTTGACTTTGTTGCTTTGTACCATTTGTATTACGGTATTTAACGCTTTACTAATGTATTACAATATTGATGACTTGTTGCTAACACCAACTCAATATTGATGACTTGTTGCTAACACCAGCTATGTGTGGCTAACACTTACTAATGTATTACAATATTGATGACTTGTTGCTAACACCAGCCATATGTGGCTAACACTTACTAATGTATTACAATATTGATGACTTGTTGCTAACACCAGCTATATGTGGCTAACACTTACTAATGTATTACAATATTGATGACTTGTTGCTAACACCAGCTATGTGTGGCTAACACTTACTAATGTATTACAATATTGATGACTTGTTGCTAACACCAGCTATGTGTGGCTAACACTTACTAATGTATTACAATATTGATGACTTGTTGCTAACACCAGCTATATGTGGCTAACACTTACTAATGTATTACAATATTGATGACTTGTTGTTAACACCAGGTATATGTGGCTAACACTTACTAATGTATTACAATATTGATGACTTGTTGCTAACACCAGCTATGTGTGGCTAACACTTACTAATGTATTACAATATTGATGACTTGTTGCTAACACCAGCTATGTGTGGCTAACACTTACTAATGTATTACAATATTGATGACTTGTTGCTAACACCAGCTCAATATTGATGACTTGTTGCTAACACCAGCTATGTGTGGCTAACACTTACTAATGTATTACAATATTGATGACTTGTTGCTAACACCAGCTATATGTGGCTAACACTTACTAATGTATTACAATATTTATGACTTGTTGCAATTTTGACCAATGCTTCCAAACAACAAGAGAACTGCAACAAGTTTTGTAAAGTGACATGACAATGACAAACTGACAGTCACATGGTGACACTGTGGAGAGTGACATACCTGTCGGTGACAGTGAGAGATGCCAGTGTGCCGTTATCTTTCAAGGCCTGCACTGTTCTGTCAACTGCGTCACGGGCTGTAACCAAGACAAACACATGTCAACATGGGCTGTCACCAAAACAAACACATGTCACCAAGAAAAACACATGTCACCAAGAAAATACATGTCAACACAGCCTGTCACCAAGACAAACACATGTCAACACGGCCTGTCACCAAGACAAACACATGTCAACACGGCCTGTCACCAAGACAAACACATGTCAACACGGCCTGTCACCAAGAAAAACACATGTGAACACGGGCTGTCACCAAGACAAACACATGTGAACACGGGCTGTCATCAAGACAAACACTTGTCAACAACTATGTCACCAAGAAAAACACATGTCAACATGGGCTGTCACCAACATAAACACATGTCAACAACTATGTCACCAAGACAAACATATGTCAATAACTATGTCACCAAGTCAAACATATGTCAACAACTATGTCACCAAGCAAACATATGTCAACAATGGCTGTCACCAAGACAAACACATGTGAACACGGGCTGTCAACAAGACAAACACATGTGAACACGGGCTGTCACCAAGACAAACACATGTAAACACGGGCTGTCACACCAAGACAAACACATGTCAACAACTATGTCACCAAGACAAACACATGTCAACAATTATGTCACCAAGACAAACACACGTCAACAACTATGTCACCAAAATAAACACATGTCAGCAACTATGTCACCAAGACAAACACATGTCAACATGGACTGTCACCAAAATAAACACACATCAACAACTGTGTCACCAAAACAAACACATGTGAACACGGGTTATCACCCAAAAAAGTGTGAACATGGGCTGTCACCAAGACAAACACGTGTGAACATGGGCTGTCACCAAGACAAATGCATGTGAACATGGGCTGTCACCAAGACAAACACATGTCAACACGGCCTGTCACCAAGACAAACACACGTCAACACGGCCTGTCACCAAGACAAACACATGTCAACACGGCATGTCACCAAGACAAACACACGTCAACACGGCCTGTCACCAAGACAAACACATGTCAACACGGCCTGTCAACAAGACAAACACATGTCAACACGGCCTGTCACCAAGAAAAACACATGTGAACACGGGCTGTCACCAAGACAAACACATGTGAACACGGGCTGTCATCAAGACAAACACTTGTCAACAACTATGTCACCAAGAAAAACACATGTCAACATGGGCTGTCACCAAGACAAACACATGTCAACAACTATGTCACCAAGACAAACACATGTCAACACGGGTTATAACCAACATAAACACATGTCAACAACTATGTCACCAAGACAAACATATGTCAATAACTATGTCACCAAGTCAAACATATGTCAACAACTATGTCACCAAGCAAACATATGTCAACAATGGCTGTCACCAAGACAAACACATGTGAACACGGGCTGTCAACAAGACAAACACATGTGAACACGGGCTGTCACCAAGACAAACACATGTAAACACGGGCTGTCACACCAAGACAAACACATGTCAACAACTATGTCACCAAGACAAACACATGTCAACAATTATGTCACCAAGACAAACACAAGTCAACAACTATGTCACCAAAATAAACACATGTCAGCAACTATGTCACCAAGACAAACACATGTCAACATGGACTGTCACCAAAATAAACACACATCAACAACTGTGTCACCAAAACAAACACATGTGAACACGGGTTATCACCCAATAAAGTGTGAACATGGGCTGTCACCAAGACAAACACGTGTGAACGTGGGCTGTCACCAAGACAAATGCATGTGAACATGGGCTGTCACTAAGACAAACACATGTGATCACGGGCTGTCACCAAGACAAACACATGTCAACAACTACAACATACCTGGCACTACCATAACAACCATGTTTATCTTATACGAGCAACAACTAGAACAGTCTTCTCTAGAGGCTATTATAGGCAACTACAATTGTAGTCGACACCCATCTGTGTTCTTGTTTACATAAAAGTGTCCTAGAAGATCTCTAAAAATGGCAATATTGCAAATGTCCCTGAGGCTGACCGACAGATTGTTAAACAACATCACTGTATCAGCATGTCAACTAATTATGCATTCAGTGAGATTAATCTTGATTAGGATGTAGAGTTAGCTGTGTGAATCCTTTCGCCGCCCTCAGGTGACCTCCTCAATGTTGTAATGTGCAGCAGTTCTACGAACATCACAGGAAGATATCTTCACGTGATATTCTTAGCACTGCTGTCATGTGAGAGTCACCAACAATGTCACATGACTACTGAAGGTGGCACAGCACAATGCTGATGAGAACACCATGAGAGTGTTGAAAGCTCCGTTGAGACAACACTGGATTCACACAAGCAACTCTACATCTTAATCAATATATGAATGTAATGTTTTATTTTGACAATTTGCACAAAATTGAACCAACATTACCTAGGACCTTGAACTGTTGCATTCCATCAAATGTGCTGAATTCGTCACTCAGTTTTTCCAATGTGTGCTGCCAAAGACATCCCAATCAAGTAAACAAGCATCTTTCTATTCTAACCACTTCACATTAAAACCGCACTATAAATCCACATTATATATCTCAATTATTATCATTAGTTAGTAATAATCATGTTGTTTTATATAAATATGAGAGAGAAATTGTCATTTATACTACCTGCCATTTTGTAATCATTCAGAAATGCATAATTTCAATCGATTTATTTTTTACCCAATACCATGCTGAACTGCAGCTACCAGTACCCAATAGTACCACACCACTCCATCAGCATTTCAAAGTTATCTGGTTACCCTGCAAATTGATTATAATATCATCTGCGATGTTCTTTTAATATAGATATAACAGATGGGACGTGTTGTCAAGATAGGATGAGTACTTTGTAAGATATGAGTTATAAAAATTTCATTTCATGAAGCGCACGTGTCCTTCAAAGTTATACCAGGCTACTTCCAAACCTTGCCTTCTTTATAGACAATGTCTACAGTTATATACCAGGCTACCTCCAAACCTTGCCTTCTTTATAGGCAATGTCTACAGTTATAGAACAGGCTACCTCCAAACCTTGCCTTCTTTATAGACAATGTCTACAGTTATATACCAGGCTACCTCCAAACCTTGCCTTCTTTATAGACAATGTCTACAGTTATACCAGGCTACCTCCAAACCTTGCCTTCTTTATAGGCAATGTCTACAGTTATACCAGGCTACCTCCAAACCTTGCCTTCTTTATAGGCAATGTCTACAGTTATACCAGGCTACCTCCAAACCTTGCCTTCTTTATAGGCAATGTCTACAGTTATACCAGGCTACCTCCAAACCTTGCCTTCTTTATAGACAATGTCTACAGTTATACCAGGCTACCTCCAAACCTTGCCTTCTTTATAGACAATGTCTACAGTTATACCAGGCTACCTCCAAACCTTGCCTTCTTTATAGACAATGTCTACATTTATACCAGGCTACCTCCAAACCTTGCCTTCTTTATAGGCAATGTCTACAGTTATACCAGGCTACCTCCAAACCTTGCCTTCTTTATAGGCAATGTCTACAGTTATAGAACAGGCTACCTCCAAACCTTGCCTTCTTTATAGGCAATGTCTACAGTTATACCAGGCTACCTCCAAACCTTGCCTTCTTTATAGACAATGTCTACAGTTATACCAGGCTACCTCCAAACCTTGTCTTCTTTATAGGCAATGTCTACAGTTATACCAGGCTACCTCCAAACCTTGTCTTCTTTATAGGCAATGTCTACAGTTATACCAGGCTACCTCCAAACCTTGCCTTCTTTATAGACAATGTCTACAGTTATACCAGGCTACCTCCAAACCTTGCCTTCTTTATAGGCAATGTCTACAGTTATACCAGGCTACCTCCAAACCTTGCCTTCTTTATAGACCATGTCTACAGTTATACCAGGCTACCTCCAAACCTTGCCTTCTTTATAGGCAATGTCTACAGTTATAGAACAGGCTCCCTCCAAACCTTGCCTTCTTTATAGACCATGTCTACAGTTATACCAGGCTACCTCCAAACCTTGCCTTCTTTATAGGCAATGTCTACAGTTATCAAGACCTGTTTAACCCAATTATATCATGCAACTCTGTACCATATGACACAACCAGACAGAAATTGCCATGGCCAATCAGCGACCACACCAACTAAGTGCGGGTGTACCCGTCATGACCACTCATCAAAGCTCAAGTCAGGATCGGCACGAGTCAACACGTCCCACTAGCAGTGTCTGGACACAAGGCTTGTTTAAACGGACATAAGACTATTTGACATCAATGTGCAATACCGTGTCATATGACACAATGAGACAGAAATAACTGTAAATGGGCCGTTGACGTGTAATAGATGTACAGTAAACAACCACTTGTCTACCTCCAATGCTGACATGGACAACTCCATGAGTCTCTCATCTTCTGGTAAGTCTTGTGGAATGTTTGAACTCAGCTCTGAAACAAAATCATTTCCAGTAATCATATCATGTATAATGAATCACAATAACCTCATTTAAACAAAAACTCGAGTCAGTGGCTTCTATAACAGTGCTATCGCAAGACGATATGTTAAACAACAATACTGAGAGAGCATTGCTTGGGTATATACCATACTATTGGCTATATATGTATCCAGGCACCTTGTTTATGGACAATCTGTAAAATTTATTATTTAAGCATATATATTTTTGGACACTTCTGTAAATATAATTTGTCTATGTAACTGGGCACCATTTATTTGTAACTCCGATACATGAATGAACGGCTTTGCCTACATTTCTCTCATTGTAACTATTTGAACAGTAATGCTGGTTTCATGAAGCCTTCATGCTGTGTCAAGGAAATAATGTGGGCGTTTAACAAAGTATACATAAGTCAGAACAATCACACAAAACAATTGGTGTCTTATTACACAGATGCACAGAAATATTAATAAATTTGATAGATTTCAGAGTGTCTGAAAACATAGAGTCCAAATACATTTTATCATTACAGTCATTACAATGAATAAAAGAGAATAAAGATATTCATGAAAATGTTCATCAAGTTGGAAGTCCTTAACACACAACTAGGAGTTTGAAACTCGATGTAACAACCAAATGTTTCACTCGAGAAAAAAGAAAATGATCAACAAACACTGAACACAAGTCGGCCATAACTGACCATGGGGACAGACAAAACTGTGTCGTAGATTGGGAGAGTGTCAGAGTGGTAGATAGAGAGACAGACAGGTGTGTGCGATGGATTAAGGAGGCCTGGACAGAAACAACTGTGTAATAGACTGGGAGCGTGTCAGAGTGGTAGATAGACAGACAGACAGGTGTGTGCGATGGATTAAAGAGGCCTGGACAGAAACAACTGTGTAATAGACTGGGAGGGTGCCAGAGTGGTAGTTAGACAGACAGACAAGTGTGTGCGATGGATTAAGGAGGCCTGGACAGAAACAACTGTGTCATAGACTGGGAGGGTGACAGGGTGGTAGTTAGACAGACAGACAGGTGTGTGCGATGGATTAAGGAGGCCTGGACAGAAACAACTGTGTCATAGACTGGGAGGGTGTCAGAGTGGTAGATAGAGAGACAGACAGGTGTGTGCGATGGATTAAGGAGGCCTGGACAGAAACAACTGTGTAATAGACTGGGAGCGTGTCAGAGTGGTAGACAGACAAACAGACAGGTGTGCGCGATGCATTAAGGAGGCATGGACAGATAAAACTGTGTAACAGACTGGGAGGGTGTCAGAGTGGTAGATAGAGAGACAGACAGGTGTGTGTGATGGATTAAGGACGCCTGGACAGAAACAACTGTGTCATAGACTGGGAGGGTGTCAGAGTGGTAGATAGACAGAAAGACAGGTGTGTGTGATGGATTAAGGAGGCCTGGACAGAAACAACTGTGTCATAGACTGGGAGGGTGTCAGAGTGGTAGATAGACAGACAGACAGACAGGTGTGTGTGATGGATTAAGGAGGCCTGGACAGAAACAACTGTGCCATAGACTGGGAGGGTGACAGGGTGGTAGATAGACAGACAGACAGGTGTGTGCGATGGATTAAGGAGGCCTAGACAGAAACAACTGTGTAATAGACTGGGAGGGTGTCAGAATGGTAGATAGACAGACAGACAAGTGTGCGTGATGGATTAGGGAGGCCTGGACAGAAACAACTGTATAATAGACTGAGAAGGTGTCAGAGTGGCAGATAGAGAGACAGACAGGTGTGTGAGATGGATTAAGGAGGCCTGGACAGAAACAACTGTGTAATAGACTGGGAGGGTGTCAGAGTGGCAGATAGAGAGACAGACAGGTGTGTGAGATGGATTAAGGAGGCCTGGACAGAAACAACTGTGTCATAGACTCGGAGGGTGTCAGAGTGGTAGATAGAGAGACAGACAGGTGTGTGCGATGGATTAAGGAGGCCTGGACAGAAACAACTGTGTAATAGACTGGGAGCGTGTCAGAGTGGTAGACAGACAAACAGACAGGTGTGCGCGATGCATTAAGGAGGCCTGGACAGATAAAACTGTGTAACAGACTGGGAGGGTGTCAGAGTGGTAGATAGAGAGACAGACAGGTGTGTGTGATGGATTAAGGACGCCTGGACAGAAACAACTGTGTCATAGACTGGGAGGGTGTCAGAGTGGTAGAGAGACAGACAGGTGTGTGCGATGGATTAAGGAGGCCTGGACAGAAACAACTGTGTAATAGACTGGGAGGGTGTCAGAGTGGTAGACAGACAAACAGACAGGTGTGCGCGATGCATTAAGGAGGCCTGGACAGATAAAACTGTGTAACAGACTGGGAGGGTGTCAGAGTGGTAGATAGAGAGACAGACATGTGTGTGTGATGGATTAAGGACGCCTGGACAGAAACAACTGTGTCATAGACTGGGAGGGTGTCAGAGTGGTAGATAGACAGAAAGACAGGTGTGTGTGATGGATTAAGGAGGCCTGGACAGAAACAACTGTGTCATAGACTGGGAGGGTGTCAGAGTGGTAGATAGACAGACAGACAGACAGGTGTGTGTGATGGATTAAGGAGGCCTGGACAGAAACAACTGTGCCATAGACTGGGAGGGTGACAGGGTGGTAGATAGATAGACAGACAGACAGGTGTGTGCAATGGATTAAGGAGGCCTAGACAGAAACAACTGTGTAATAGACTGGGAGGGTGTCAGAGTGGTAAATAGACAGACAGACAAGTGTGCGTGATGGATTAGGGAGGCCTGGACAGAAACAACTGTGTAATAGACTGGGAGGGTGTCAGAATGGTAGATAGACAGACAGACAAGTGTGCGTGATGGATTAGGGAGGCCTGGACAGAAACAACTGTGTAATAGACTGGGAGGGTGTCAGAATGGTAGATAGACAGACAGACAAGTGTGCGTGATGGATTAGGGAGGCCTGGACAGAAACAACTGTGTAATAGACTGGGAGGATGTCAGAGTGGCAGATAGAGAGACAGACAGGTGTGTGTAATGGATTAAGGAGGCCTGGAGAGAAACAATTGTGTAATAGACTGGGAGGGTGTCAGAGTGGTAGATAGACAGACAGACAGGTGTGTGAGATGGATTAAGGAGGCCTGGACAGAAACAACTGTGTCATAGACTGGGAGGGTGACAGGGTGGTAGATAGACAGACAGACAGGTGTGTGCGATGGATTAAGGAGGCCTGGACAGAAACAACTGTGTAATAGACTGGGAGGGTGTCAGAGTGGT
>JAHLWY010002464.1:0-11998 GCA_020002185.1 Paraescarpia echinospica | reverse complement strand
GTGGCTCTCGGACTGTTGTCAACAACAATTCCAATAACGAGACAACGGGTCCGTGGCTGTCGGCCTGTTGTCAACCACAGTTCCAATAACGGGACAACGGGTGTGTGGCTGTCGGTCTGTTGTTAACAACAGTTCCAATAACGGCACAACGGTTCTGTGGCTGTCGGCATGTTGTCAACAACAGTTCCAATAACGGGACAACGGGTCCGTGGCTGTCGGTCTGTTGTCAACAACAGTTCCAATAACGGGACAACGGGTGTGTGGCTGTCGGTCTGTTGTTAACAACAGTTCCAATAACGGCACAACGGTTCTGTGGCTGTCGGCATGTTGTCAACAACAGTTCCAATAACGGGACAACGGGTCCGTGACTGTCGGCCTGTTGTCAACAACAGTTCCAAAAAAGGCGAAAACGGGTCCGTGACTGTCGGCCTGTTGTCAACAACAGTTCCAATAACGGGACAACGGGTCCGTGGCTGTCGGCCTGTTGTTAGTAACAGTTCCAATAACGGGTCCGTGGCTGTCGGCCTGTTGTCAACAACAGTTCCAAAAAAGGGGGACAACGAGTCTGGCTCTCAGACTTTTGTCAACAACAGTTCCAAAAAGGAGACAACGGGTGTGTGGTTGTCGGCCTGTTGTCAACAACAGTTCCAAAAAAGAGACAACGGGTGTGTGGCTCTCGGACTGTTGTCAACAACAATTCCAATAACGGGACAACGGGTCCGTGGATGTCGGCCTGTTGTCAACAACAGTTCCAATAACGGGACAATGGGTCCGTGACTGTCGGCCTGTTGTCAACAACAGTTCCAATTACGGGACAACGGGTCCGTGACTGTCGGCCTGTTGTCAACAACAGTTCCAATAACGGGAAAACGGGTCCGTGACTGTCGGCCTGTTGTCGACAACAGTTCCAATAAAGGGACAACGGTTCCGTGGCTGTCGGTCTGTTGTTAACAACAGTTCCAATAACGGGACAACGGCTCCGTGACTGTCGGCCTGTTGTCAACAACAGTTCCAATAACGTGACAACGGGTCCGTGACTGTCGGCCTGTTGTCAACAACAGTTTCAATAACGGGAAAACGGGTCCGTGACTGTCGGCCTGTTGTCAAGAACTGTTCCAATAACGGGACAACGGTTCTGCGACTGTCGGCCTGTTTTCAACAAGTTCCAATAACGGGACAACGGTTCTGTGACTGTCAGCCTGTTGTCAACAACAGTTCCAATAACGGGACAACGGGTCCGTGACTGTCGGCCTGTTGTCAACAACGGTTCCAATAACGGGACAACGGGTCCGCGACTGTCGGCCTGTTGTCAAAAACAGTTCCAATAACGGGACAACGGGTCAATGACTTTCGGCCTGTTGTCAACAACAGTTCCAATAACGGGACAACGGGTGTGTGGCTGTCGGTCTGTTGTTAACAACAATTCCAATAACGGCACAACGGTTCTGTGGCTGTCGGCATGTTGTCAACAACAGTTCCAATAACGGGACAACTTGTCCGTGGCTGTCGGCCTGTTGTTAACAACAGTTCCAATAACGGGACAACGGGTCCGTGGCTGTCGGCCTGTTGTTAGCAACAGTTCCAATAACGGGTCCGTGGCTGTCGGCCTGTTGTCAACAATAGTTCAAAAAAAAGGGGACAACGAGTCTGGCTCTCGGACTTTTGTCAACAACAGTTCCAAAAAGGAGACAACGGGTGTGTGGTTGTCGGCCTGTTGTCAACAACAGTTCCAAAAAAGAGACAACGGGTGTGTCGCTCTCGGACTGTTGTCAACAACAATTCCAATAACGAGACAACGGGTCCGTGGCTGTCGGCCTGTTGTCAACAACAGTTCCAATAAAGGGACAACGGATTCGTGACTGTCGGCCTGTTGTCAACAACAGTTCCAATAACGGGACAACGGGTGTGTGGCTGTCGGTCTGTTGTTAACAACAGTTCCAATAACGGCACAACGGTTCTGTGGCTGTCGGCCTGTTGTCAACAACAGTTCCAATAACGGGACAACGGGTCCGTGGCTGTCGGTCTGTTGTCAACAACAGTTCCAATAACGGGACAACGGTTCCGTGACTGTCGGCCTGTTGTCAACAACAGTTCCAATAACGGGACAACGGGTCCGTGACTGTCGGCCTGTTGTTAACAACAGTTCCAATAACGGGACAACGGGTCCGTGGCTGTTGGCGTGTTGTCAACAACAGTTCCAATAACAGGACAACGGGTCCGTGACTGTCGGCCTGTTGTCAACAACAGTTCCAATAACGGGACAACGGGTCCGTGACTGTCGGCCTGTAGTCAACAACAGTTCCAATAACGGGACAACGGGTCCGTGACTGTCGGCCTGTTGTCAACAACAGTTCCAATAACGGGACAACGGGTCCGTGACTGTCGGCCTGTTGTCAACAACAGTTCCAAAAAAGGCGAAAACGGGTCCGTGGCTGTCGGCCTGTTGTTAGCAACAGTTCCAATAACGGGTCCGTGGCTGTCGCCCTGTTGTCAACAACAGTTCCAAACAAAGGGGACAACGAGTCTGGCTCTCGGACTTTTGTCAACAACAGTTCCAAAAAGGAGACAACGGGTGTGTGGTTGTCGGCCTGTTGTCAACAACAGTTCCAAAAAAGAGACAACGGGTGTGTGGCTCTCGGACTGTTGTCAACAACAATTCCAATAACGGGACAACGGGTCCGTGGATGTCGGCCTGTTGTCAACAACAGTTCCGATAACGGGACAATGGGTCCGTGACTGTCGGCCTGTTGTCAACAACAGTTCCAATTACGGGACAACGGGTCCGTGACTGTCGGCCTGTTGTCAACAACAGTTCCAATAACGGGAAAACGGGTCCGTGACTGTCGGCCTGTTGTCGACAACAGTTCCAATAACGGGACAACGGTTCCGTGGCTGTCGGTCTGTTGTTAACAACAGTTCCAATAACGGGACAACGGGTCCGTGAATGTCGGCCTGTTGTCAACAACAGTTCCAATAACGGGACAACGGGTCCGTGACTGTCGGCCTGTTGTCAACAACAGTTCCAATAACGGGAAAACGGGTCCGTGACTGTCGGCCTGTTGTCAACAACAGTTCCAATAACGGGACAACGGTTCTGCGACTGTCGGCCTGTTTTCAACAAGTTCCAATAACGGGACAACGGTTCTGTGACTGTCAGCCTGTTGTCAACAACAGTTCCAATAACGGGACAACGGGTCCGTGACTGTCGGCCTGTTGTCAACAACGGTTCCAATAACGGGACAACGGGTCCGTGACTGTCGGCCTGTTTTCAAAAACAGTTCCAATAACGGGACAACGGGTCAATGACTTTCGGCCTGTTGTCAACAACAGTTCCAATAACGGGACAACGGGTGTGTGGCTGTCGGTCTGTTGTTAACAACAATTCCAATAACGGCACAACGGTTCTGTGGCTGTCGGCATGTTGTCAACAACAGTTCCAATAACGGGACAACGGGTCCGTGGCTGTCGGCCTGTTGTTAACAACAGTTCCAATAACGGGACAACGGGTCCGTGGCTGTCGGCCTGTTGTTAGCAACAGTTCCAATAACGGGTCCGTGGCTGTCGGCCTGTTGTCAACAATAGTTCCAAAAAAAGGGGACAACGAGTCTGGCTCTCGGACTTTTGTCAACAACAGTTCCAAAAAGGAGACAACGGGTGTGTGGTTGTCGGCCTGTTGTCAACAACAGTTCCAAAAAAGAGACAACGGGTGTGTCGCTCTCGGACTGTTGTCAACAACAATTCCAATAACGAGACAACGGGTCCGTGGCTGTCGGCCTGTTGTCAACAACAGTTCCAATAACGGGACAACGGATCCGTGACTGTCGGCCTGTTGTCAACAACAGTTCCAATTACGGGACAACGGGTGTGTGGCTGTCGGTCTGTTGTTAACAACAGTTCCAATAACGGCACAACGGTTCTGTGGCTGTCGGCATGTTGTCAACAACAGTTCCAATAACGGGACAACGGGTCCGTGGCTGTCGGTCTGTTGTCAACAACAGTTCCAATAACGGGACAACGGGTCAATGACTGTCGGCCTGTTGTCAACAACAGTTCCAATAACGGGACAACGGGTCCGTGAATGTCGGCCTGTTGTTAACAACAGTTCCAATAACGGGACAACGGGTCCGTGGCTGTTGGCCTGTTGTCAACAACAGTTCCAATAACAGGACAACGGGTCCGTGACTGTCGGCCTGTTGTCAACAACAGTTCCAATAACGGGACAACGGGTCCGTGACTGTCGGCCTGTTGTCAACAACAGTTCCAATAACGGGACAACGGGTCCGTGACTGTCGGCCTGTTGTCAACAACAGTTCCAAAAAAGGCGAAAACGGGTCCGTGACTGTCGGCCTGTTGTCAACAACAGTTCCAATAACGGGACAACGGGTCCGTGACTGTCGGCCTGTTGTTAACAACAGTTCCAATAACGGGACAACGGGTGCGTGACTGTCGGCCTGTAGTCAACAACAGTTCCAATAACGGGACAACGGGTCCGTGACTGTCGGCCTATTGTCAACAACAGTTCCAATAACGGGACAACGGGTCCGTGACTGTCGGCCTGTTGTCAACAACAGTTCCAAAAAAGGCGAAAACGGGTCCGTGACTGTCGGCCTGTTGTCAACAACAGTTCCAATAACGGGACAACGGGTCCGTGGCTGTCGGCCTGTTGTTAGCAACAGTTCCAATAACGGGTCCGTGGCTGTCGGCCTGTTGTCAACAACAGTTAAAAAAAAAGGGGACAACGAGTCTGGCTCTAGGACTTTTGTCAACAACAGTTCCAAAAAGGAGACAACGGGTGTGTGGTTGTCGGCCTGTTGTCAACAACAGTTCCAAAAAAGAGACAACGGGTGTGTGGCTCTCGAACTGTTGTCAACAACAATTCCAATAACGAGACAACGGGTCCGTGGCTGTCGGCCTGTTGTCAACAACAGTTCCAATAACGGGACAACGGATCCGTGACTGTCGGCCTGTTGTCAACAACAGTTCCAATAACGGGACAACGGGTGTGTGGCTGTCGGTCTGTTGTTAACAACAGTTCCAATAACGGCACAACGGTTCTGTGGCTGTCGGCATGTTGTCAACAACAGTTCCAATAACGGGACAACGGGTCCGTGGCTGTCGGTCTGTTGTCAACAACAGTTCCAATAACGGGACAACGGGTCCGTGACTGTCGGCCTGTTGTCAACAACAGTTCCAATAACGGGACAACGTGTCCGTGGCTGTCGGCCTGTTGTTAGCAACAGTTCCAATAACGGGTCCGTGGCTGTCGGCCTGTTGTCAACAACAGTTCCAAAAAAGGGGGACAACGAGTCTGGCTCTCAGACTTTTGTCAACAACAGTTCCAAAAAGGAGACAACGGGTGTGTGGTTGTCGGCCTGTTGTCAACAACAGTTCCAAAAAAGAGACAACGGGTGTGTGGCTCTCGGACTGTTGTCAACAACAATTCCAATAACGGGACAACGGGTCCGTGGCTGTCGGCCTGTTGTCAACAACAGTTCCAATAACGGGACAATGGGTCCGTGACTGTCGGCCTGTTGTCAACAACAGTTCCAATTACGGGACAACGGGTCCGTGACTGTCGGCCTGTTGTCAACAACAGTTCCAATAACGGGAAAACGGGTCCGTGACTGTCGGCCTGTTGTCGACAACAGTTCCAATAAAGGGACAACGGTTCCGTGGCTGTCGGTCTGTTGTTAACAACAGTTCCAATAACGGGACAACGGGTCCGTGACTGTCGGCCTGTTGTCAACAACAGTTCCAATAACGGGACAACGGGTCCGTGACTGTCGGCCTGTTTTCAACAACAGTTCCAATAACGGGAAAACGGGTCCGTGACTGTCGGCCTGTTGTCAAGAACTGTTCCAATAACGGGACAACGGTTCTGCGACTGTCGGCCTGTTTTCAACAAGTTCCAATAACGGGACAACGGTTCTGTGACTGTCAGCCTGTTGTCAACAACAGTTCCAATAACGGGACAACGGGTCCGTGACTGTCGGCCTGTTGTCAACAACGGTTCCAATAACGGGACAACGGGTCCGTGACTGTCGGCCTGTTGTCAAAAACAGTTCCAATAACGGGACAACGGGTCAATGACTTTCGGCCTGTTGTCAACAACAGTTCCAATAACGGGACAACGGGTGTGTGGCTGTCGGTCTGTTGTTAACAACAATTCCAATAACGGCACAACGGTTCTGTGGCTGTCGGCATGTTGTCAACAACAGTTCCAATAACGGGATAACGGGTCCGTGGCTGTCGGTATGTTGTCAACAACAGTTCCAATAACGGGACAACGGGTCCGCGACTGTCGGCCTGTTGTTAACAACAGTTCCAATAACGGGACAACGGGTCCGTGGCTGTCGGCCTGTTGTTAGCAACAGTTCCAATAACGGGTCCGTGGCTGTCGGCCTGTTGTCAACAATAGTTCCAAAAAAAGAGGACAACGAGTCTGGCTCTCGGACTTTTGTCAACAACAGTTCCAAAAAGGAGACAACGGGTGTGTGGTTGTCGGCCTGTTGTCAACAACAGTTCCAAAAAAGAGACAACGGGTGTGTCGCTCTCGGACTGTTGTCAACAACAATTCCAATAACGAGACAACGGGTCCGTGGCTGTCGGCCTGTTGTCAACAACAGTTCCAATAACGGGACAACGGATTCGTGACTGTCGGCCTGTTGTCAACAACAGTTCCAATAACGGGACAACGGGTGTGTGGCTGTCGGTCTGTTGTTAACAACAATTCCAATAACGGCACAACGGTTCTGTGGCTGTCGGCCTGTTGTCAACAACAGTTCCAATAACGGGACAACGGGTCCGTGGCTGTCGGTCTGTTGTCAACAACAGTTCCAATAACGGGACAACGGGTCCGTGACTGTCGGCCTGTTGTCAACAACAGTTCCAATAACGGGACAACGGGTGTGTGGCTGTCGGTCTGTTGTTAACAACAGTTCCAATAACGGCACAACGGTTCTGTGGCTGTCGGCATGTTGTCAACAACAGTTCCAATAACGGGACAACGGGTCCGTGGCTGTCGGTCTGTTGTCAACAACAGTTCCAATAACGGGACATCGGGTCCGTGACTGTCGGCCTGTTGTCAACAACAGTTCCAATAACGGGAAAACGGGTCCGTGACTGTCGGCCTGTTGTTAACAACAGTTCCAATAAAGGGACAACGGGTCCGTGGCTGTTGGCCTGTTGTCAACAACAGTTCCAAAAAAGGCGAAAACGGGTCCGTGAATGTCGGCCTGTTGTCAACAACAGTTCCAATAACGGGACAACGGGTCCGTGGCTGTCGGCCTGTTGTTAGCAACAGTTCCAATAACGGGTCCGTGGCTGTCGGCCTGTTGTCAACAATAGTTCCAAAAAAAGGGGACAACGAGTGTGGCTCTCGGACTTTTGTCAACAACAGTTCCAAAAAGGAGACAACCGGTGTGTGGTTGTCGGCCTGTTGTCAACAACAGTTCCAAAAAAGAGACAACGGGTGTGTGGCTCTCGGACTGTTGTCAACAACAATTCCAATAACGAGACAACGGGTCCGTGGCTGTCGGCCTGTTGTCAACAACAGTTCCAATAACGGGACAACGGATCCGTGACTGTCGGCCTGTTGTCAACAACAGATCCAATAACGGGACAACGGGTGTGTGGCTGTCGGTCTGTTGTTAACAACAGTTCCAATAACGGCACAACGGTTCTGTGGCTGTCGGCATGTTGTCAACAACAGTTCCAATAACGGGACAACGGGTCCGTGGCTGTCGGTCTGTTGTCAACAACAGTTCCAATAACGGGACAACGGGTCCGTGACTGTCGGCCTGTTGTCAACAACAGTTCCAATAACGGGACAACGTGTCCGTGGCTGTCGGCCTGTTGTTAGCAACAGTTCCAATAACGGGTCCGTGGCTGTCGGCCTGTTGTCAACAACAGTTCCAAAAAAGGGGGACAACGAGTCTGGCTCTCAGACTTTTGTCAACAACAGTTCCAAAAAGGAGACAACGGGTGTGTGGTTGTCGGCCTGTTGTCAACAACAGTTCCAAAAAAGAGACAACGGGTGTGTGGCTCTCGGACTGTTGTCAACAACAATTCCAATAACGGGACAACGGGTCCGTGGATGTCGGCCTGTTGTCAACAACAGTTCCAATAACGGGACAATGGGTCCGTGACTGTCGGCCTGTTGTCAACAACAGTTCCAATTACGGGACAACGGGTCCGTGACTGTCGGCCTGTTGGGAACAACAGTTCCAATAACGGGAAAACGGGTCCGTGACTGTCGGCCTGTTGTCGACAACAGTTCCAATAAAGGGACAACGGTTCCGTGGCTGTCGGTCTGTTGTTAACAACAGTTCCAATAACGGGACAACGGGTCCGTGACTGTCGGCCTGTTGTCAACAACAGTTCCAATAACGGGACAACGGGTCCGTGACTGTCGGCCTGTTGTCAACAACAGTTCCAATAACGGGAAAACGGGTCCGTGACTGTCGGCCTGTTGTCAAGAACTGTTCCAATAACGGGACAACGGTTCTGCGACTGTCGGCCTGTTTTCAACAAGTTCCAATAACGGGACAACGGTTCTGTGACTGTCAGCCTGTTGTCAACAACAGTTCCAATAACGGGACAACGGGTCCGTGGCTGTCGGCCTGTTGTCAACAACAGTTCCAATAACGGGACAACGGATTCGTGACTGTCGGCCTGTTGTCAACAACAGTTCCAATAACGGGACAACGGGTGTGTGGCTGTCGGTCTGTTGTTAACAACAGTTCCAATAACGGCACAACGGCTCTGTGGCTGTCGGCATGTTGTCAACAACAGTTCCAATAACGGGACAACGGGTCCGTGGCTGTCGGTCTGTTGTCAACAACAGTTCCAATAACGGGACAACGGGTCCGTGACTGTCGGCCTGTTGTCAACAACAGTTCCAATAACGGGACAACGGGTCCGTGACTGTCGGCCTGTTGTTAACAACAGTTCCAATAACGGGACAACGGGTCCGTGGCTGTTGGCCTGTTGTCAACAACAGTTCCAATAACAGGACAACGGGTCCGTGACTGTCGGCCTGTTGTCAACAACAGTTCCAATAACGGGACAACGGGTCCGTGACTGTCGGCCTGTAGTCAACAACAGTTCCAATAACGGGACAACGGGTCCGTGACTGTCGGCCTGTTGTCAACAACAGTTCCAATAACGGGACAACGGGTCCGTGACTGTCGGCCTGTTGTCAACAACAGTTCCAATAACGGGACAACGGGTCCTTGACTGTCGGCCTGTTGTTAACAACAGTTCCAATAACGGGACAACGGGTGCGTGACTGTCGGCCTGTAGTCAACAACAGTTCCAATAACGGGACAACGGGTCCGTGACTGTCGGCCTATTGTCAACAACAGTTCCAATAACGGGACAACGGGTCCGTGACTGTCGGCCTGTTGTCAACAACAGTTCCAAAAAAGGCGAAAACGGGTCCGTGACTGTCGGCCTGTTGTCAACAACAGTTCCAATAACGGGACAACGGGTCCGTGGCTGTCGGCCTGTTGTTAGCAACAGTTCCAATAACGGGTCCGTGGCTGTCGGCCTGTTGTCAACAACAGTTCCAAAAAAAGGGGACAACGAGTCTGGCTCTAGGACTTTTGTCAACAACAGTTCCAAAAAGGAGACAACGGGTGTGTGGTTGTCGGCCTGTTGTCAACAACAGTTCCAAAAAAGAGACAACGGGTGTGTGGCTCTCGGACTGTTGTCAACAACAATTCCAATAACGAGACAACGGGTCCGTGGCTGTCGGCCTGTTGTCAACAACAGTTCCAATAACGGGACAACGGATCCGTGACTGTCGGCCTGTTGTCAACAACAGTTCCAATAACGGGACAACGGGTGTGTGGCTGTCGGTCTGTTGTTAACAACAGTTCCAATAACGGCACAACGGTTCTGTGGCTGTCGGCATGTTGTCAACAACAGTTCCAATAACGGGACAACGGGTCCGTGACTGTCGGCCTGTTGTCAACAACAGTTCCAAAAAAGGCGAAAACGGGTCCGTGACTGTCGGCCTGTTGTCAACAACAGTTCCAATAACGGGACAACGGGTCCGTGGCTGTCGGCCTGTTGTTAGCAACAGTTCCAATAACGGGTCCGTGGCTGTCGGCCTGTTGTCAACAACAGTTCCAAAAAAGGGGGACAACGAGTCTGGCTCTCAGACTTTTGTCAACAACAGTTCCAAAAAGGAGACAACGGGTGTGTGGTTGTCGGCCTGTTGTCAACAACAGTTCCAAAAAAGAGACAACGGGTGTGTGGCTCTCGGACTGTTGTCAACAACAATTCCAATAACGGGACAACGGGTCCGTGGATGTCGGCCTGTTGTCAACAACAGTTCCAATAACGGGACAATGGGTCCGTGACTGTCGGCCTGTTGTCAACAACAGTTCCAATTACGGGACAACGGGTCCGTGACTGTCGGCCTGTTGTCAACAACAGTTCCAATAACGGGAAAACGGGTCCGTGACTGTCGGCCTGTTGTCGACAACAGTTCCAATAACGGGACAACGGTTCCGTGGCTGTCGGTCTGTTGTTAACAACAGTTCCAATAACGGGACAACGGGTCCGTGACTGTCGGCCTGTTGTCAACAACAGTTCCAATAACGGGACAACGGGTCCGTGACTGTCGGCCTGTTGTCAACAACAGTTCCAATAACGGGAAACGGGTCCGTGACTGTCGGCCTGTTGTCAAGAACTGTTCCAATAACGGGACAACGGTTCTGCGACTGTCGGCCTGTTTTCAACAAGTTCCAATAACGGGACAACGGTTCTGTGACTGTCAGCCTGTTGTCAACAACAGTTCCAATAACGGGACAACGGGTCCGTGACTGTCGGCCTGTTGTCAACAACGGTTCCAATAACGGGACAACGGGTCCGTGACTGTCGGCCTGTTGTCAAAAACAGTTCCAATAACGGGACAACGGGTCAATGACTTTCGGCCTGTTGTCAACAACAGTTCCAATAACGGGACAACGGGTGTGTGGCTGTCGGTCTGTTGTTAACAACAATTCCAATAACGGCACAACGGTTCTGTGGCTGTCGGCATGTTGTCAACAACAGTTCCAATAACGGGACAACGGGTCCGTGGCTGTCGGCCTGTTGTTAACAACAGTTCCAATAACGGGACAACGGGTCCGTGGCTGTCGGCCTGTTGTTAGCAACAGTTCCAATAACGGGTCCGTGGCTGTCGGCCTGTTGTCAACAATAGTTCCAAAAAAAGGGGACAACGAGTCTGGCTCTCGGACTTTTGTCAACAACAGTTCCAAAAAGGAGACAACGGGTGTGTGGTTGTCGGCCTGTTGTCAACAACAGTTCCAAAAAAGAGACAACGGGTGTGTCGCTCTCGGACTGTTGTCAACAACAATTCCAATAACGAGACAACGGGTCCGTGGCTGTCGGCCTGTTGTCAACAACAGTTCCAATAACGGGACAACGGATTCGTGACTGTCGGCCTGTTGTCAACAACAGTTCCAATAACGGGACAACGGGTGTGTGGCTGTCGGTCTGTTGTTAACAACAGTTCCAATAACGGCACAACGGCTCTGTGGCTGTCGGCATGTTGTCAACAACAGTTCCAATAACGGGACAACGGGTCCGTGGCTGTCGGTCTGTTGTCAACAACAGTTCCAATAACGGGACAACGGGTCCGTGATTGTCGGCCTGTTGTCAACAACAGTTCCAATAACGGGACAACGGGTCCGTGACTGCCGGCCTGTTGTTAACAACAGTTCCAATAACGGGACAACGGGTCCGTGGCTGTTGGCCTGTTGTCAACAACAGTTCCAATAACGGGACAACGGGTCCGTGACTGTCGGCCTGTTGTCAACAACAGTTCCAATAACGGGACAACGGGTCCGTGACTGTCGGACTGTTGTTAACAACAGTTCCAATAACGGGACAACGGGTGCGTGACTGTCGGCCTGTAGTCAACAACAGTTCCAATAACGGGACAACAGGTCCGTGACTGTCGGCCTATTGTCAACAACAGTTACAA
>JAHLWY010002463.1:0-12003 GCA_020002185.1 Paraescarpia echinospica | reverse complement strand
ACACCGCCCAGATTATGTACGGTTGTCTACCACATACTTTAGTCTTAAGCTAGCCGCACACCGCCCATATTATGTACGGTTGTCTACCACATACTTTAGTCTTAAGCTGGGCGCACACCGCCCAGATTATGTACGGTTGTCTACCACATACTTTAGTCTTAAGCTAGCCGCACACCGCCCAGATTATGTACGGTTGTCTACCACATGCTTTAGTCTTAAGCTGGCCGCACACCGCCCAGATTATGTACGGTTGTCTACCACATACTTTAGTCTTAAGCTGGCCGCACACCGCCCAGATTATGTACGGTTGTCTACCACATACTTTAGTCTTAAACTGGCCGCACACCGCCCAGATTATGTACGGTTGTCTACCACATACTTTAGTCTTAAGCTGGCCGCACAACGCCCAGATTATGTACGGTTGTCTACCACATACTTTAGTCTTAAGCTGGCCGCACACCGCCCAGATTATGTACGGTTGTCTAGCACATACTTTAGTCTTAAGCTGGCCGCACACCGCCCATATTATGTACGGTTGTCTACCACATACTTTAGTCTTAAGCTGGCCGCACACCGCCCAGATTTTGTACGGTTGTCTACCACATACTTTAGTCTTAAGCTGGCCGCACACCTCACAGATTATGTACGGTTGTCTACCACATACTTTAGTCTTAAGCTAGCCGCACACCGCCCAGATTATGTACGGTTGTCTACCACATACTTTAGTCTTAAGCTGGCCGCACACCGCCCAGATTATGTACGGTTGTCTACCACATACTTTAGTCTTAAGCTGGCCGCACACCGCCCAGATTATGTACGGTTGTCTACCACATACTTTAGTCTTAAGCTAGCCGCCCACCGCCCAGATTATGTACGGTTGTCTACCACATACTTTAGTCTTAAGCTGGCCGCACACCGCCCAGATTATGTACGGTTGTCTACCACATACATTAGTCTAAAGCTGGCCGCACACCGCCCAGATTATGTACGGTTGTCTACCACATACTTTAGTCTTAAGCTGGCCGCACAACGCCCAGATTATGTACGGTTGTCTACCACATACTTTAGTCTTAAGCTGGCCGCACACCGCCCAGATTATGTACGGTTGTCTACCACATACTTTAGTCTTAAGGTAGCCGCACCGCTTGAGATATTATTTGCGGTTGTCTACCACATGCTTTAGTCTTAAGCTGGCCGCACACCTTGAATTATGGCACGGTTGTCACCACCACATGCTTTAGTCTTAGGCTGGCCGCTTTTCCTTGGATTATGTACGGTTGTCACCACCACGCTTTTAGTCTTAAGCTGTGCACACCCTTGGATTATGTACGGTTGTCTACCACATGCTTTAGTCTTAAGCTGGCCGCACACCGCCCGGATTATGTGCGGTTGTCACCACTACCATGCTAGTCTTAAGCTGGCCGCACACCATATTGAATTATGTACGGTTAATCTACCACATACTTTAGTCTTAAGCTAGCCGCCCACCGCCCAGATTATGTACGGTTGTCTACCACATACTTTAGTCTTAAGCTGGCCGCACACCGCCCAGATTATGTACGGTTGTCTACCACATACATTAGTCTAAAGCTGGCCGCACACCGCCCAGATTATGTACGGTTGTCTACCACATACTTTAGTCTTAAGCTGGCCGCACACCGCCCAGATTATGTACGGTTGTCTACCACATACTTTAGTCTTAAGCTGGCCGCACACCACGCCCAGATTATGTACGGTTGTCTACCACATTACTTTGGTCTTCGGCTTTAGCCGCACACCGCCAGATTATGTACGGTTGTCCACCACATGCTTTAGTCAAATAGCCGCCACCGCCCAGATTATTAACGCGGTTGTCTACCGCATACTTTAGTCTTAAACTAGCCGCACACCGCGCCAGATTATGTACGGTTGTCTACCACATACTTTAGTCTTAAGCTGGCCGCACACCGCCCAGATTATGTACGGTTGTCTACTACATACTTTAGTCTGAAGCTGGCCGCACACCGCACATATTATGTACGGTTGTCTAGCACATACTATAGTGTTAAGCTGGCCGCACACCGCCCAGATTATGTACGGTTGTCTACCACATACTTTAGTCTTAAGCAGGCGCACACCGCCCAGATTATGTACTGTTGTCTACCACATAATTTAGTCTTAAGCTGGCCGCACACCGCCCAGATTATGTACGGTTGTCTACAACATACTTTAGTATTAAGCTGGTCGTACATCGCCCAGATTATGTACGGTTGTCTACCACATACTTTAGTCTTAAGCTGGCCGCACACCGCCCAGATTATGTACGGTTGTCTACCACATACTTTAGTCTTAAGCTAGCCGCACACCGCCCAGATTATGTACGGTTGTCTACCACATACTTTAGTCTTAAGCTGGCCGCACACCGCCCAGATTATGTACGGTTGTCTACCACATACTTTAGTCTTAAGCTGGCCGCACACCGCCCAGATTATGTACGGTTGTCTACCACATACATTTGTCTTAAGCTGGCCGCACACCGCCCAGATTATGTACGGTTGTCTACCACATACTTTAGTCTTAAGCTGGCCGCACAACGCCCAGATTATGTGCGGTTGTCTGCCACATAATTTAGTCTTAAGCTAGCCGCACACCGCCCAGATTATGTACGGTTGTCTACCACATACTTTAGTCTTAAGCTGGCCGCACACCGCCCAGATTATGTACGGTTGTCTACCACATACTTTAGTCTTAAGCTAGCCGCACACCGCCCAGATTATATACGGTTGTCTACCACATACTTTAGTCTTAAGTTGGCCGCACACCGCCCAGATTATGTACGGTTGTCTACCACATACTTTAGTCTTAAGCTGGCCGCACACCGCCCAGATTATGTACGGTTGTCTACCACATACTTTAGTCTTAAGCTGGCCGCACACCGCACAGATTATGTACGGTTGTCTACCACATACTTTAGTCTTCAGCTAGCCGCACACCGCCCAGATTATGTACGGTTGTCTACCACATACTTTAGTCTTAAGCTGGCCGCACACCGCCCAGATTATATACGGTTGTCTACCACATACTTTAGTCTTAAGCTCGCCCGCCAGATTATGTACGGTTGTCTACCACATTACTTTAGTCTTAAGCTGACCGCACACCGCCCAGATTATGTACGGTTGTCTACCACATACTTTAGTCTTAATCTGGCCGCACACCGCTCAGATTATGTACGGTTGTCTACCACATACTTTAGTCTTAAGCTGGCCGCACACCGCCCAGATTATGTACGGTTGTCTACCACATACTTTAGTCTTAAGCTGGCCGAACACCGCCCAGATTATGTACGGTTGTCTACCACATACTTTAGTCTTAAGCTAGCCGCACACCGCCCAGATTATGTACGGTTGTCTACCACATACTTTAGTCTTAAGCAGCCGCACACCGCCCAGATTATGTACTGTTGTCTACCACATAATTTAGTCTTAAGCTGGCCGCACACCGCCCAGATTATGTACGGTTGTCTACAACATACTTTAGTCTTAAGCTGGTCGTACATCGCCCAGATTATGTACGGTTGTCTACCACATACTTTAGTCTTAAGCTGGCCGCACACCGCCCAGATTATGTACGGTTGTCTACCACATACTTTAGTCTTAAGCTGGCCGCACACCGCCCAGATTATGTACGGTTGTCTACCACATACTTCAGTCTTAAGCTGGCCGCACACCGCCCAGATTATGTCCGTTTGTCTACCACATACTTTAGTCTTAAGCTGGCCGCACACCGCCCAGATTATGTACGGTTGTCTACCACATACATTAGTCTTAAGCTGGCCGCACACCGCCCAGATTATGTACGGTTGTCTACCACATACTTTAGTCTTAAGCTAGCCGCACACCGCCCAGATTATGTACGGTTGTCTACCACATACTTTAGTCTTAGGCTAGCCGCACACCGCCCAGATTATGTACGGTTGTCTACCACATACTTTAGTCTTAAACTAGCCGCACACCGCCCATATTATGTACGGTTGTCTACCACATACTTTAGTCTTAAGCTGGCCGCACACCGCCCAGATTATGTACGGTTGTCTACCACATACTTTAGTCTTAAGCTAGCCGCACACCGCCCAGATTATGTACGGTTGTCTACCACATACTTTAGTCTTAAGTTGGCCGCTCACCGCCCAGATTATGTACGGTTGTCTACCACATACTTTAGTCTTAGGCTAGCCGCACACCGCCCAGATTATGTACGGTTGTCTACCACATACTTTAGTCTTAAGCTGGCCGCACACCGCCCAGATTATGTACGGTTTTCTACCACATACTTTAGTCTTAAGCTAGCCGCACACCGCCCAGATTATGTACGGTTGTCTACCACATACTTTAGTCTTAAGCTGGCCGCACACCGCCCAGATTATGTACGGTTGTCTACCACATACTTTAGTCTTAAGCTAGCCGCACACCGCCCATATTATGTACGGTTGTCTACCACATACTTTAGTCTTAAGCTGGCCGCACACCGCCCATATTATGTACGGTTGTCTACCACATACTTTAGTCTTAAGCTGGCCGCACACCGCCCAGATTATGTACGGTTGTCTACCACATACTTTAGTCTTAAGCTGGCCGCACACCGCCCAGATTATGTACGGTTGTCTACCACATACTTTAGTCTTAAGCTGGCCGCACAACGCCTAGATTATGTACGGTTGTCTACCACATACTTTATTCTTAAGCTGGCCGCACACCGCCCAGATTATGTACGGTTGTCTACCATATACTTTAGTCTTAAGCTGGCCGCACACCGCCCAGATTATGTACGGTTGTCTACCACATACTTTAGTCTTAAGCTGGCCGCACACCGCCCAGATTATGTACGGTTGTCTACCACATACTTTAGTCTTAAGCTGGCCGCACACCGCCCAGATTATGTACGGTTGTCTACCACATACTTTAGTCTTAAGCTGGCCGAACAGCGCCCAGATTATGTACGGTTGTCTACACATACTTTAGTCTTAAGCTAGCCGCACATCGCCCAGATTATGTACGGTTGTCTACCACATACTTTAGTCTTAAGCTGGCCGCACACCTCCCAGATTATGTACGGTTGTCTACCACATACTTTAGTCTTAAGCAGGCCGCACACCGCCCAGAATATGTACGGTTGTCTACCACATACTTTAGTCTTAAGCTAGCCGCACACCGCCCAGATTATGTACGGTTGTCTACCACATACTTTAGTCTTAAGCTGGCCGCATACCGCCCAGATTATGTACGGTTGTCTACCACATACTTTAGTCTTAAGCTAGCCGCACACCGCCCAGATTATGTACGGTTGTCTACCACATACTTTAGTCTTATGCTGGCCGCACACCGCCCAGATTATGTATGGTTGTATACCACATACTTTAGTCTTAAGCTGGCCGCACACCGCTCAGATTATGTACGGTTGTCTTCCACATACTTTAGTCTTAAGCTGGCCGCACTCCGCCCAGATTATGTACGGTTGTCTACCACATACTTTAGTCTTAAGCTGGCCGCACACCGCCCAGATTATGTACGGTTGTCTACCACATACTTTAGTCTTAAGCTGACCGCACACCGCCCATATTATGTACGGTTGTCTACCACATACTTTAGTCTTAAGCTGGGCGCACACCGCCCAGATTATGTACGGTTGTCTACCACATACTTTAGTCTTAAGCTAGCCGCACACCGCCCAGATTATGTACGGTTGTCTACCACATACTTTAGTATTAGGCTGGCCGCACACCGCCCAGATTATGTACGGTTGTCTACCACATACTTTAGTCTTAAGCTAGCCGCACACCGCCCATATTATGTACGGTTGTCTACCACCTACTTTAGTCTTAAGCTGGCCGCACACCGCCCATATTATGTACGGTTGTCTACCACATACTTTAGTCTTAAGCTGGCCGCACACCGCCCAGATTATGTACGGTTGTCTACCACATACATTAGTCTTAAGCTGGCCGCACACCGCCCAGATTATGTACGTTTGTCTACCACATACTTTAGTCTTAAGCTAGCCGCACACCGCCCAGATTATGTACGGTTGTCTACCACATACTTTAGTCTTAAGATGGCCGCACACCGCCCAGATTATGTACGGTTGTCTACCACATATTTTAGTCTTAAGCTAGCCGCACACCGCCCATATTATGTACGGTTGTCTACGACCTAATTTAGTCTTAAGCTGGCCGCACACCGCCCATATTATGTACGGTTGTCTACCACATACTTTAGTCTTAAGCTGGCCGCACACCGCCCATATTATGTACGGTTGTCTACCACATATTTTAGTCTTAAGCTGGCCGCTCACCGCCCAGATTATGTACGGTTGTCTACCACATACTTTAGTCTTAAGCTGGCCGCACACCGCCCAGATTATGTACGTTTGTCTACCACATACTTTAGTCTTAAGCTAGCCGCACACCGCCCATATAATGTACGGTTGTCTACTACATACTTTAGTCTTAAGCTGGCCGCACACCGCCCAGATTATGTACGGTTGTCTACCACATACTTTAGTCTTAAGCTAGCCGCACACCGCCCATATTATGTACGGTTGTCTACCACATACTTTAGTCTTAAGCTGGCCGCACACCGCCCAGATTATGTACTGTTGTCTACCACATACTTTAGTCTTAAGCTGGCCGCACACCGCCCAGATTATGTACGGTTGTCTACCACATACTTTAGTCTTAAGCTGGCCGCACACCGCCCAGATTATGTACGGTTGTCTACCGCATACTTTAGTCTTAAGCTGGCAGCACACCGCCCAGATTATGTACGGATGTCTACCACATACTTTAGTCTTAAGCTGGCCGCACACCGCCCAGATTATGTACGGTTGTCTATCACATACTTTAGTCTTAAGCTGGCCGCACACCGCCCAGATTATGTACGGTTGTCTACCACATACTTTAGTCTTAGGCTGGCTGCACACCGCCCAGATTACGTACGGTTGTCTACAACATACTTTAGTCTTAAGCTAGCCGCACACCGCCCAGATTATGTACGGTTGTCTACCACATACTTTAGTCTTAAGCTAGCCGCACACCGCCCAGATTATGTACGGTTGTCTACCACATACTTTAGTCTTAGGCTGGCCGCACACCGCCCAGATTATGTACGGTTGTCTACCACATACTTTAGTCTTAAGCTAGCCGCACACCGCCCAGATTATGTACGGTTGTCTACCACATACTTTAGTCTTAGGCTGGCCGCTCACCGCCCAGATTATGTACGGTTGTCTACCACATACTTTAGTCTTAAGCTGGCCGCACACCGCCCAGATTATGTACGGTTGTCTATCACATACTTTAGTCTTAAGCTGGCCGCACACCGCCCAGATTATGTACGGTTGTCTACCACATACTTTAGTCTTAGGCTGGCTGCACACCGCCCAGATTACGTACGGTTGTCTACAACATACTTTAGTCTTAAGCTAGCCGCACACCGCCCAGATTATGTACGGTTGTCTACCACATACTTTAGTCTTAAGCTAGCCGCACACCGCCCAGATTATGTACGGTTGTCTACCACATACTTTAGTCTTAGGCTGGCCGCACACCGCCCAGATTATGTACGGTTGTCTACCACATACTTTAGTCTTAAGCTAGCCGCACACCGCCCAGATTATGTACGGTTGTCTACCACATACTTTAGTCTTAGGCTGGCCGCTCACCGCCCAGATTATGTACGGTTGTCTACCACATACTTTAGTCTTAAGCTAGCCGCACACCGCCCAGATTATGTACGGTTGTCTACCACATACTTTAGTCTTAAGATGGCCGCACACCGCCCAGATTATGTACGGTTGTCTACCACATACTTTAGTCTTAAGCTAGCCGCACACCGCCCATATTATGTACGGTTGTCTACCACATACTTTAGTCTTAAGTTGGCCGCACACCGCCCAGATTATGTACGGTTGTCTACCACATACTTTAGTCTTAAGCTGGCCGCACACCGCCCAGATTATGTACGGTTGTCTACCACATACTTTAGTCTTAAGATAGCCGCACACCGCTCATATTATGTACGGTTCTCTACCACATATTTTAGTCTTAAGCTGGCCGCACACCGCCCAGATTATGTACGGTTGTCTACCGCATACTTTAGTCTTAAGCTGGCCGCACACCGCCCAGATTATGTACGGTTGTCTATCACATACTTTAGTCTTAAGCTGGCCGCACACCGCCCAGATTATGTACGGTTGTCTACCACATACTTTAGTCTTAAGCTGGCCGCACACCGCCCAGATTATGTACGGTTGTCTACCACATACTTTAGTCTTAAGCTGGCCGCACACCGCCCAGATTATGTACGGTTGTCTACCGCATACTTTAGTCTTAAGCTGGCCGCTCACCGCCCAGATTATGTACGGTTGTCTACCACATACTTTAGTCTTAAGTTGACCGCACACCGCCCAGATTATGTACGGTTGTCTACCACATACCTTAGTCTTAAGCTGGGCGCACACCGCCCAGATTATGTACGGTTGTCTACCACATACTTTAGTCTTAAGATAGCCGCACACCGCTCATATTATGTACGGTTCTCTACCACATACTTTAGTCTTAAGCTGGCCGCACACCGCCCAGATTATGTACGGTTGTCTACCACATACTTTAGTCTTAAGCTGGCCGCACACCGCCCAGATTATGTACGGTTGTCTACCACATACTTTAGTCTTAAGCTAGCCGCACACCGCCCAGATTATGTACGGTTGTCTACCACATACTTTAGTCTTAAGCTGGCCGCACACCGCCCAGATTATGTACGGTTGTCTACCACATACTTTAGTCTTAAGCTGGCCGCACACCGCCCAGATTATGTACGGTTGTCTGCCACATACTTTAGTCTTAAGCTAGCCGCACTGCTTGATTATGTACGGTTGTCTACCACATGCTTTGGTCTTAAGCTGGCCGCACGCTGCGCCCATATTATGCGGTTGTCTGCCACATGGTATTTTAGTCTTATTGGCGCACGCCCGGTGTAATGCGGTTAATCTACCACATACATTAGTCTTAAGCTTTATTTTACACCGCCTTAGATTATGTACGTTTGTCTACATACTTTAGTCGCCATTAACCGCACCACCCAGATTATGGTTGTCCACATCACTTTAGTCTTGAATGTACACCACTTAAGATTATGCAGTTTATCCACATACTTTAGTCTTAAGCTAGCCGCACGCCGCCCATGTGTAACGGTTGTCTGCTGCCATGCCAGTGTAGCTGGCCGCACGCCCAGATTATGTACGGTTGTCTACCATGCCACTTTTAGTCTTAAGCTGGCACACCGCCCAGATTATGTACGGTTGTCTACCACATACTTTAGTCTTAAGCTGGCCGCACACCGCCCAGATTATGTACGGTTGTCTACCGCATACTTTAGTCTTAAGCTGGCAGCACACCGCCCAGATTATGTACGGATGTCTACCACATACTTTAGTCTTAAGCTGGCCGCACACCGCCCAGATTATGTACGGTTGTCTACCACATACTTTAGTCTTAAGCTGGCCGCACACCGCCCAGATTATGTACGGTTGTCTACCACATACTTTAGTCTTAAGCTAGCCGCACACCGCCCAGATTATGTACGGTTGTCTACCACATACTTTAGTCTTAAGCTAACCGCACACCGCCCAGATTATGTACGGTTGTCTACCACATACTTTAGTCTTAAGCTGGCCGCACACCGCCCAGATTATGTACGGTTGTCTACCACATACTTTAGTCTTAAGCTGACCGCACACCGCCCAGATTATGAACGGTTGTCTACCACATACTTTAGTCTTAAGCTGGGCGCACACCGCCCAGATTATGTACGGTTGTCTACCACATACTTTAGTCTTAATCTAGCCGCACACCGCCCATATTATGTACGGTTGTCTACCACATACTTTAGTCTTAAACTGGCCGCACACCGCCCAGATTATGTACGGTTGTCTACCACATACTTTAGTCTTAAGCTGGCCGCACACCGCCCAGATTATGTACGGTTGTCTACCACATACTTTAGTCTTAAGTTGGCCGCACACCGCCCAGATTATGTACGGTTGTCTACCTCATACTTTAGTCTTAAGCTGGCCGCACACCGCCCAGATTATGTACGGTTGTCTACCACATACTTTAGTCTTAAGCTGACCGCACACCGCCCAGATTATGTACGGTTGTCTACCACATACTTTAGTCTTAAGCTGGGCGCACACCGCCCAGATTATGTACGGTTGTCTACCACATACTTTAGTCTTAAGCTAGCCGCACACCGCCCAGATTATGTACGGTTGTCTACCACATACTTTAGTCTTAGGCTGGCCGCACACCGCCCATATTATGTACGGTTGTCTACCACATACTTTAGTCTTAAGCTAGCTGCACACCGCCCAGATTATGTACGGTTGTCTACCACATACTTTAGTCTTAAGCTGGCGGCACACCGCCCAGATTATGTACGGTTGTCTACCACATACTTTAGTCTTAAGCTAGCCGCACACCGCCCGTATTATGTACGGTTGTCTACCACATATTTTAGTCTTAAGCTGGCCGCACACCGCCCAGATTATGTACGGTTGTCTACCACATACTTTAGTCTTAAGCTGGCCGCACACCGCCCAGATTATGTACGGTTGTCTACCACATACTTTAGTCTTAAACTAGCCGCACACCGCCCATATTATGTACGGTTGTCTACCACATACTTTAGTCTTAAGCTGGCCGCACACCGCCCAGATTATGTACGGTTGTCTACCACATACTTTAGTCTTAAGCTGGCCGCACAACGCCCAGATTATGTGCGGTTGTCTACCACATAATTTAGTCTTAAGCTGGCCGCACACCGCCCAGATTATGTACGGTTGTCACCAAATGCTTTGAGTCTTAAGCTGGCCGCACCACTTAGATTATGTACGGTTATCTACCACCACATACTGGTCTTAAGCTGGCCGCTACCGCCCAGATTATGTACGGTTATTCTACCACATACTTTAGTCTTAAGCTGGCCGCACACCGCCCAGATTATGTACAGGTTGTCTACCACATACTTTGGTCTTATGCTAGCCCACTTTACACCGCCCAGATTTATGCGATTTGTCACCGCGCTTAGGCTTAAGCTGGCCCCGCTTTACCCGCTGAATTATGTACGGTTGTCTACCACATACTTTAGTCTTAAGCTAGCCGCACACCGCCCATATTATGTACGGTTGTCTACCACATATTTTAGTCTTAATCTGGCCGCACACCGCCCAGATTATGTACGGTTGTCTACCACATACTTTAGTCTTAAGCTGGCCGCACACCGCCCAGATTATGTACGTTTGTCTACCACATACTTTAGTCTTAAGCTAGCCGCACACCGCCCAGATTGTGTACGGTTGTCTACCACATACTTTAGTCTTAAGCTGGCCGCACACCGCCCAGATTATGTACGGTTGTCTACCACATACTTTAGTCTTAAGCTAGCCGCACACCGCCCATATTATGTACGGTTGTCTACCACATACTTTAGTCTTAAGCTGGCCGCACACCGCCCAGATTATGTACGGTTGTCTACCACATACTTTAGTCTTAAGCTGGCCTCACACCGCCTAGATTATGTACGGTTGTCTACCACATACTTTAGTCTTAAGCTGGCCGCACACCGCCCAGATTATGTACGGTTGTCTACCGCATACTTTAGTCTTAAGCTGGCCGCACACCGCCCAGATTATGTACGGTTGTCTACCACATACTTTAGTCTTAAGTTGACCGCACACCGCCCAGATTATGTACGGTTGTCTACCACATACCTTAATCTTAAGCTGGGCGCACACCGCCCAGATTATGTACGGTTGTCTACCACATACTTTAGTCTTAAGCTAGCCGCACACCGCCCAGATTATGTACGGTTGTCTACCACATACTTTAGTCTTAGGCTGGCCGCACACCGCCCAGATTATGTACGGTTGTCTACCACATACTTTAGTCTTAAGCTAGCCGCACACCGCCCA
>JAHLWY010002462.1:0-12008 GCA_020002185.1 Paraescarpia echinospica | reverse complement strand
AAGTGGTTCATTTGTGCACGTGCCATAGGTAACAACAAAAAATGACTTTTCAATGTGTTGGGTGGGTTAAAAGTGGTTCATTTGTGCACGTGCCATAGGTAACAACAAACAAATGACTTCTGAATGTGTTGGGTGAGTTAGAAGTGGTTCATTTGTGTACGTGCCATAGGTAACAACAAACAAATGACTTCTCAATGTGTTGGGTGGGTTAGAAGTAGTTCTTGTGTGTACGTGCCATAAGTAACAACAAACAAATGACTTCTCAATGTGACGGGTGGGTTAGAAGTGGTTCATTTGTGTACGTGCCATATATAACAACTTCTCAATGTGTTGGGTGGGTTAGAAGTAGTTCGTGTGTGTACGTGCTATAGGTAACAACAAACAAATTACTTTTCAATGTGTTGGGTGGGTTAGAAGTAGTTCGTGTGTGTACGTGCCATAGGTAACAACAAACAAATTACTTTTCAATGTGTTGGGTGGGTTAGAAGTAGTTCATGGGTGTACGTGCCATAGGTAACAACAAACAAATGACTTCTCAATGTGTTGGGTGGGTTAGAAGTGGTTCATTTGTGCACGTGCCGTAGGTAACAACAAACAATTGACTTTTCAATGTGTTGGGTGAGTTAGAAGTGGTACATTTGTGTACGAGCCATACGTAACAACAAACAAATGACTTCTCAATGTGTTGGGTAGGTTAGAAGTGGTTCATTTGTGCACGTGCCATAGGTAACAACAAACAAATTACTTCTCAATGTGTTGGGTGGGTTAGAAGTAGTTCATGTGTACACGTGCCATAGGTAACAACAAACAAATGACTTCTCAATGTGTTGGGTGGGTTAGAAGTGGTTAATTTGTGCACGTGCTATAGGTAACAACAAACAAATGACTTTTCAATATGTTGGGTGGGTTAGAAGTAGTTCATGTGTGTACGTGCCATAGGTAACAACAAACAAATTACTTCTCAATGTGTTGGGTGGGTTAGAAGTGGTTCATGTGTGCACGTGCCATAGGTACCAACAAACAAATGACTTCTCAATGTGTTGGGTGGGTTAGAAGTGGTACATTTGTGCACGTGCCATAGGTAACAACAAACAAATGACTTCTCAATGTGTTGGGTGGGTTAGAAGTGGTTCATTTGTGTACGTGCCATAGGTAGCAACAAACAAATGACTTCTCAATGTGTTGGGTAGGTTAGAAGTGGTTCATTTGTGCACGTGCCATAGGTAACAACAAACAAATGACTTCTCAATGTGTTGGGTGGGTTAGAAGTAGTTCATTTGTGCACGTGCCATAGGCAACAACAAACAAATGACTTCTCAATGTGTTGGGTGGGTTAGAAGTGATTCACTTGTGCACGTGCCATAGGTAACAACAAACAAATGACTTCTCAATGTGTTGGGTGGATTAGAAGTGATTCATTTGTGTACGAGCCATAGGTAACAACAAACAAATGACTTTTCAATGTGTTGGGTGAGTTAGAAGTGGTACATTTGTGTACGAGCCATAGGTAACAACAAACAATTGACTTCTCAATGTGTTGGGTGAGTTAGAAGTCGTTCATTTGTGCACGTGCCTTAGGTAACAACAAACACATTACTTCTCAATGTGTTGGGTGGGTTAGAAGTGGTACATTTGTGCACATGCCGTAGGTAACAACAAAGAAATGACTTTTCAATGTGTTGGGTGAGTTAGAAGTGGTACATTTGTGTACGAGCCATAGGTAACAACAAACAAATGACTTCTCTATGTGTTGGGTGGGCTAGAAGTTGTTCATTTGTGCACGTGCCATAGGTTACAACAAACAAATGACTTCTCAATGTGTTGGGTGGGTTAGAAGTGGTTCATTTGTGCACGTGCCATAGGTAACAACAAACAAATGACTTCTCAATGTGTTGGGTGGGTTAGAAGTAGTTCATTTGTGTACGAGCCATAGGTAACAACAAACAAATGACTTCTCAATGTGTTGGGTGGATTAGAAGTGGTTCATTTGTGCACGTGCCATAGGTAACAACAAACAAATTACTTCTCAATGTGTTGGGTGGGTTAGAAGTAGTTCATGTGTACACGTGCCATAGGTAACAACAAACAAATGACTTCTCAATGTGTTGGGTGGGTTAGAAGTGGTTAATTTGTGCACGTGCTATAGGTAACAACAAACAAATGACTTTTCAATATGTTGGGTGGGTTAGAAGTAGTTCATGTGTGTACGTGCCATAGGTAACAACAAACAAATTACTTCTCAATGTGTTGGGTGGGTTAGAAGTGGTTCATGTGTGCACGTGCCATAGGTAACAACAAACAAATGACTTCTCAATGTGTAGGGTGGGTTAGAAGTGGTTCATTTGTGCACGTGCCATAGGTAACAACAAACAAATGACTTCTCAATGTGTTGGGTGGGTTAGAAGTGGTTCATTTGTGCACGTGCCATAGGTTACAACAAACAAATGACTTCTCAATGTGTTGGGTGGGTTAGAAGTGGTTCATTTGTGCACGTGCCATAGGCAACAACAAACAAATGACTTCTCAATGTGTTGGGTGGGTTAGAAGTGATTCATTTGTGCACGTGCCATAGGTAACAACAAACAAATGACTTTTCAATGTGTTGGGTGGGTTAGAAGTAGTTCATGTGTGTACGTGCCATAGGTAACAACAAACAAATGACTTCTCAATGTGTTGGGTGGGTTAGAAGTGGTTCATTTGTGCACGTGCCGTAGGTAACAACAAACAATTGACTTTTCAATGTGTTGGGTGAGTTAGAAGTGGTACATTTGTGTACGAGCCATACGTAACAACAAACAAATGACTTCTCAATGTGTTGGGTGGATTAGAAGTGGTTCATTTGTGCACGTGCCATAGGTAACAACAAACAAATTACTTCTCAATGTGTTGGGTGGGTTAGAAGTAGTTCATGTGTGCACGTGCCATAGGTAACAACAAACAAATGACTACTCAATGTGTTGGGTGGGTTAGAAGTGGTTAATTTGTGCACGTGCTATAGGTAACAACAAACAAATGACTTTTCAATATGTTGGGTGGGTTAGAAGTAGTTCATGTGTGTACGTGCCATAGGTAACAACAAACAAATGACTTTTCAATGTGTTGGGCGAGTTAGAAGTGGTTAATTTGTGCACGTGCTATAGGTAACAACAAACAAATGACTTTTCAATATGTTGGGTGGGTTAGAAGTAGTTCATGTGTGTACGTGCCATAGGTAACAACAAACAAATTACTTCTCAATGTGTTGGGTGGGTTAGAAGTGGTTCATGTGTGCACGTGCCATAGGTACCAACAAACAAATGACTTCTCAATGTGTTGGGTGGGTTAGAAGTGGTTCATTTGTGCACGTGCCATAGGTGACAACAAACAAATGACTTCTCAATGTGTTGGGTGGGTTAGAAGTGGTTCATTTGTGTACGTGCCATAGGTAACAACAAACAAATGACTTCTCAATGTGTTGGGTGGGTTAGAAGTGGTTCATTTGTGCACGTGCCATAGGTAACAACAAACAAATGACTTCTCAATGTGTTGGGTGGGTTAGAAGTAGTTCATTTGTGCACGTGCCATAGGCAACAACAAACAAATGACTTCTCAATGTGTTGGGTGGGTTAGAAGTGATTCATTTGTGCACGTGCCATAGGTAACAACAAACAAATTACTTCTCAATGTGTTGGGTGGATTAGAAGTGATTCATTTGTGTACGAGCCATAGGTAACAACAAACAAATGACTTTTCAATGTGTTGGGCGAGTTAGAAGTGGTTCATTTGTGTACGAGCCATAGGTAACAACAAACAAATGACTTTTCAATGTGTTGGGTGGGTTAGAAGTGGTTCATTTGTGCACGTGCTATAGGTAACAACAAACAAAATGACTTTTAAATGTGTTGGGTGGGTTAGAAGTGGTTCATTTGTGCACGTGCCATAGGTAACAACAAACAAATGATTTTTAAATGTGTTGGGTCGGTTAGAAGTGGTTCATTTGTGGCCGTGCCATAGGTAACAACAAACAAATGTCTTCTCAATGTGTTGGGTGGGTTAGAAGTGGTTCATTTGTGGCCGTGCCATAGGTAACAACAAACAAATGTCTTCTCAATGTGTTGGGTGGGTTAGAAGTGGTTCATTTGTGCACGTGCCATAGGTAACAACAAACAAATGACTTTTAAATGTGTTGGGTGGGTTAGAAGTGGTTCATTTGTGCACGTGCCATAGGTAACAACAAAAAATGACTTTTCAATGTGTTGGGTGGGTTAAAAGTGGTTCATTTGTGCACGTGCCATAGGTAACAACAAACAAATGACTTCTGAATGTGTTGGGTGAGTTAGAAGTGGTTCATTTGTGTACGTGCCATAGGTAACAACAAACAAATGACTTCTCAATGTGTTGGGTGGGTTAGAAGTAGTTCATGTGTGTACGTGCCATAAGTAACAACAAACAAATGACTTCTCAATGTGACGGGTGGGTTAGAAGTGGTTCATTTGTGTACGTGCCATAGATAACAACTTCTCAATGTGTTGGGTGGGTTAGAAGTAGTTCGTGTGTGTACGTGCTATAGGTAACAACAAACAAATTACTTTTCAATGTGTTGGGTGGGTTAGAAGTAGTTCGTGTGTGTACGTGCCATAGGTAACAACAAACAAATTACTTTTCAATGTGTTGGGTGGGTTAGAAGTAGTTCATGGGTGTACGTGCCATAGGTAACAACAAACAAATGACTTCTCAATGTGTTGGGTGGGTTAGAAGTGGTTCATTTGTGCACGTGCCGTAGGTAACAACAAACAATTGACTTTTCAATGTGTTGGGTGAGTTAGAAGTGGTACATTTGTGTACGAGCCATAGGTAACAACAAACAAATGACTTCTCAATGTGTTGGGTGGATTAGAAGTGGTTCATTTGTGCACGTGCCATAGGTAACAACAAACAAATTACTTCTCAATGTGTTGGGTGGGTTAGAAGTAGTTCATGTGTGCACGTGCCATAGGTAACAACAAACAAATGACTTCTCAATGTGTTGGGTGGGTTAGAAGTGGTTAATTTGTGCACGTGCTATAGGTAACAACAAACAAATGACTTTTCAATATGTTGGGTGGGTTAGAAGTAGTTCATGTGTGTACGTGCCATAGGTAACAACAAACAAATTACTTCTCAATGTGTTGGGTGGGTTAGAAGTGGTTCATGTGTGCACGTGCCATAGGTACCAACAAACAAATGACTTCTCAATGTGTTGGGTGGGTTAGAAGTGGTACATTTGTGCACGTGCCATAGGTAACAACAAACAAATGACTTCTCAATGTGTTGGGTGGGTTAGAAGTGGTTCATTTGTGTACGTGCCATAGGTAGCAACAAACAAATGACTTCTCAATGTGTTGGGTAGGTTAGAAGTGGTTCATTTGTGCACGTGCCATAGGTAACAACAAACAAATGACTTCTCAATGTGTTGGGTGGGTTAGAAGTAGTTCATTTGTGCACGTGCCATAGGCAACAACAAACAAATGACTTCTCAATGTGTTGGGTGGGTTAGAAGTGATTCATTTGTGCACGTGCCATAGGTAACAACAAACAAATGACTTCTCAATGTGTTGGGTGGATTAGAAGTGATTCATTTGTGTACGAGCCATAGGTAACAACAAACAAATGACTTTTCAATGTGTTGGGTGAGTTAGAAGTGGTACATTTGTGTACGAGCCATAGGTAACAACAAACAATTGACTTCTCAATGTGTTGGGTGAGTTAGAAGTCGTTCATTTGTGCACGTGCCTTAGGTAACAACAAACAAATTACTTCTCAATGTGTTGGGTGGGTTAGAAGTGGTACATTTGTGCACATGCCGTAGGTAACAACAAAGAAATGACTTTTCAATGTGTTGGGTGAGTTAGAAGTGGTACATTTGTGTACGAGCCATAGGTAACAACAAACAAATGACTTCTCTATGTGTTGGGTGGGCTAGAAGTTGTTCATTTGTGCACGTGCCATAGGTTACAACAAACAAATGACTTCTCAATGTGTTGGGTGGGTTAGAAGTGGTTCATTTGTGCACGTGCCATAGGTAACAACAAACAAATGACTTCTCAATGTGTTGGGTGGGTTAGAAGTAGTTCATTTGTGTACGAGCCATAGGTAACAACAAACAAATGACTTCTCAATGTGTTGGGTGGATTAGAAGTGGTTCATTTGTGCACGTGCCATAGGTAACAACAAACAAATTACTTCTCAATGTGTTGGGTGGGTTAGAAGTAGTTCATGTGTACACGTGCCATAGGTAACAACAAACAAATGACTTCTCAATGTGTTGGGTGGGTTAGAAGTGGTTAATTTGTGCACGTGCTATAGGTAACAACAAACAAATGACTTTTCAATATGTTGGGTGGGTTAGAAGTAGTTCATGTGTGTACGTGCCATAGGTAACAACAAACAAATTACTTCTCAATGTGTTGGGTGGGTTAGAAGTGGTTCATGTGTGCACGTGCCATAGGTAACAACAAACAAATGACTTCTCAATGTGTAGGGTGGGTTAGAAGTGGTTCATTTGTGCACGTGCCATAGGTAACAACAAACAAATGACTTCTCAATGTGTTGGGTGGGTTAGAAGTGGTTCATTTGTGCACGTGCCATAGGTTACAACAAACAAATGACTTCTCAATGTGTTGGGTGGGTTAGAAGTAGTTCATTTGTGCACGTGCCATAGGCAACAACAAACAAATGACTTCTCAATGTGTTGGGTGGGTTAGAAGTGATTCATTTGTGCACGTGCCATAGGTAACAACAAACAAATGACTTTTCAATGTGTTGGGTGGGTTAGAAGTAGTTCATGTGTGTACGTGCCATAGGTAACAACAAACAAATGACTTCTCAATGTGTTGGGTGGGTTAGAAGTGGTTCATTTGTGCACGTGCCGTAGGTAACAACAAACAATTGACTTTTCAATGTGTTGGGTGAGTTAGAAGTGGTACATTTGTGTACGAGCCATACGTAACAACAAACAAATGACTTCTCAATGTGTTGGGTGGATTAGAAGTGGTTCATTTGTGCACGTGCCATAGGTAACAACAAACAAATTACTTCTCAATGTGTTGGGTGGGTTAGAAGTAGTTCATGTGTGCACGTGCCATAGGTAACAACAAACAAATGACTTCTCAATGTGTTGGGTGGGTTAGAAGTGGTTAATTTGTGCACGTGCTATAGGTAACAACAAACAAATGACTTTTCAATATGTTGGGTGGGTTAGAAGTAGTTCATGTGTGTACGTGCCATAGGTAACAACAAACAAATTACTTCTCAATGTGTTGGGTGGGTTAGAAGTGGTTCATGTGTGCACGTGCCATAGGTACCAACAAACAAATGACTTCTCAATGTGTTGGGTGGGTTAGAAGTGGTACATTAATGCACGTGCCATAGGTAACAACAAACAAATGACTTCTCAATGTGTTGGGTGGGTTAGAAGTGGTTCATTTGTGTACGTGCCATAGGTAGCAACAAACAAATGACTTCTCAATGTGTTGGGTAGGTTAGAAGTGGGTGGCTCATTTGTGCACGTGCCATAGGTAACAACAAACAAATGACTTCTCAATGTGTTGGGTGGGTTAGAAGTAGTTCATTTGTGCACGTGCCATAGGCAACAACAAACAAATGACTTCTCAATGTGTTGGATGGGTTAGAAGTGATTCATTTGTGCACGTGCCATAGGTAACAACAAACAAATGACTTCTCAATGTGTTGGGTGGATTAGAAGTGATTCATTTGTGTACGAGCCATAGGTAACAACAAACAAATGACTTTTCAATGTGTTGGGTGAGTTAGAGTACATTTGTGTACGAGCCATAGGTAACAACAACAAACAATTGACTTCTCAATGTGTTGGGTGAGTTAGAGATCGTTCATTTATTGCACGTGCTATGTAGGTAACAACAAAACAAATTACTTCTCAATGTGTTGTTGGGTGGGTTAGAAATTAGTACATTTGTGCATACACGTAGGTAACAACAAAGAAATGACTTTTCAATGTGTTGGGTGAGTTAGAAGTGGTACATTTGTGTACGAGCCATAGGTAACAACAAACAAATGACTTCTCTATGTGTTGGGTGGGCTAGAAGTTGTTCATTTGTGCACGTGCCATAGGTTACAACAAACAAATGACTTCTCAATGTGTTGGGTGGGTTAGAAGTGGTTCATTTGTGCACGTGCCATAGGTAACAACAAACAAATGACTTCTCAATGTGTTGGGTGGGTTAGAAGTAGTTCATTTGTGTACGAGCCATAGGTAACAACAAACAAATGACTTCTCAATGTGTTGGGTGGATTAGAAGTGGTTCATTGGTGCACGTGCCATAGGTAACAACAAACAAATTACTTCTCAATGTGTTGGGTGGGTTAGAAGTAGTTCATGTGTGCACGTGCCATAGGTAACAACAAACAAATGACTTCTCAATGTGTTGGGTGGGTTAGAAGTGGTTAATTTGCACGTGCCATAGGTAACATCAAACAAATGTCTTCTCAATGTGTTGGGTGGGTTAGAAGTGGTTCATTTGTAAAGCTATGGGTAACAAATCGTAAAACAAATTCATTTCAATGTGTTGTATTAGAAGTGGTTCATATGTGTGACGTGCCATAGGTAACATCAAAAACAAAATGACTTCAATGTGTAGGTGGGTTAGGCGGTTCATTTGTGCACGTGCCATAGGTAACAACAAACAAATGACTTCTCAATGTGTTGGGTGGGTTAGAAGTGGTTCATTTGTGCACGTGCCATAGGTTACAACAAACAAATGACTTCTCAATGTGTTGGGTGGGTTAGAAATGGTTCATTTGTGCACGTGCCATAGGTAACAACAAACAAATGACTTCTCAATGTGTTGGGTGGGTTAGAAGTAGTTCATTTGTGTACGAGCCATAGGTAACAACAAACAAATGACTTCTCAATGTGTTGGGTGGATTAGAAGTGGTTCATTGGTGCACGTGCCATAGGTAACAACAAACAAATTACTTCTCAATGTGTTGGGTGGGTTAGAAGTAGTTCATGTGTGCACGTGCCATAGGTAACAACAAACAAATGACTTCTCAATGTGTTGGGTGGGTTAGAAGTGGTTAATTTGTGCACGTGCTATAGGTAACAACAAACAAATGACTTTTCAATATGTTGGGTGGGTTAGAAGTAGTTCATGTGTGTACGTGCCATAGGTAACAACAAACAAATTACTTCTCAATGTGTTGGGTGGGTTAGAAGTGGTTCATATGTGCACGTGCCATAGGTAACAACAAACAAATGACTTCTCAATGTGTTGGGTGGGTTAGAAGTGGTTCATTTGTGCACGTGCCATAGGTAACAACAAACAAATGACTTCTCAATGTGTTGGGTGGGTTAGAAGTGGTTCATTTGTGTACGTGCCATAGGTAACAACAAACAAATGACTTCTCAATGTGTTGGGTGGGTTAGAAGTGGTTCATTTGTGCACGTGCCATAGGTAACAACAAACAAATGACTTCTCAATGTGATGGGTGGGTTAGAAGTAGTTCATTTGTGCACGTGCCATAGGCAACAACAAACAAATGACTTCTCAATGTGTTGGGTGGGTTAGAAGTGATTCATTTGTGCACGTGCCATAGGTAACAACAAACAAATGACTTCTCAATGTGTTGGATGGATTAGAAGTGATTCATTTGTGTACGAGCCATAGGTAACAACAAACAAATGACTTTTCAATGTGTTGGGCGAGTTAGAAGTGGTTAATTTGTGTTCGAGCCATAGGTAACAACAAACAAATGACTTTTCAATGTGTTGGGTGAGTTAGAAGTGGTACAATTGTGTACGAGCCATAGGTAACAACAAACAATTGACTTCTCAATGTGTTGGGTGAGTTAGAAGTCGTTCATTTGTGCACGTGCCTTAGGTAACAACAAACAAATTACTTCTCAATGTGTTGGGTGGGTTAGAAGTGGTACATTTGTGCACATGCCGTAGGTAACAACAAAGAAATGACTTTTCAATGTGTTCGGTGAGTTAGTAGTGGTACATTTGTGTACGAGCCATAGGTAACAACAAACAAATGACTTCTCAATGTGTTGGGTGGGTTAGAAGTAGTTCATTTGTGCACGTGCCATATTTAACAACAAACAAATGACTTCTCAATGTGTTGGGTGGGTTAGAAGTGGTTCATTTGTGCACGTGCCATAGGTAACAACAAACAAATGACTTCTCAATGTGTTGGGTGGGTTAGATGTAGTTCATTTGTGCACGTGCCATAGGCAACAACAAACAACTGACTTCTCAATGTGTTGGGTGGGTTAGAAATGATTCATTTGTGCACGTGCCATAGGTAACAACAAACAAATGACTTCTCAATGTGTTGGGTGGATTAGAAGTGATTCATTTGTGTACGAGCCATAGGTAACAACAAACAAATGACTTCTCAATGTGTTGGGTGGGTTAGAAGTGGTTCATTTGTGCACGTGCCATAGGTAACAACAAACAAATGTCTTCTCAATGTGTTGGGTGGGTTAGAAGTGATTCATTTGTGCACGTGCCATAGGTAACAACAAACAAATGACTTCTCAATTTGTTGGGTGGGTTAGAAGTGGTTCATTTTTGCACGTGCCATAGGTAACAACAAACAAATGACTTTTAAATGTGTTGGGTGGGTTAGAAGTGGTTCATGTGTGTACGTGACATAGGTAACAACAAACAAATGTCTTCTCAATGTGTTGAGTGGGTTAGAAGTGGTTCGTTTGTGCACGTGCCATAGGTAACAACAAACAAATGACTTTTAAATGTGTTGGGTTAGTTAGAAGTGGTACATTTGTGTACGAGCCATAGGTAACAACAAACAAATGACTTCTCAATGTGTTGGGTGGGTTAGAAGTAGTTCATTTGTGCACGTGCCATAGTTAACAACAAACAAATGACTTCTCAATGTGTTGGGTGGATTAGAAGTGGTTCATTTGTGCACGTGCCATAGGTAACAACAAACAAATTACTTCTCAATGTGTTGGGTGGGTTAGAAGTAGTTCATGTGTACACGTGCCATAGGTAACAACAAACAAATGACTTCTCAATGTGTTGGGTGGGTTAGAAGTGGTTAATTTGTGCACGTGCTATAGGCAACAACAAACAAATGACTTTTCAATATGTTGGGTGGGTTAGAAGTAGTTCATGTGTGTACGTGCCATAGGTAACAACAAACAAATTACTTCTCAATGTGTTGGGTGGGTTAGAAGTGGTTCATGTGTGCACGTGCCATAGGTACCAACAAACAAATGACTTCTCAATGTGTTGGGTGGGTTAGAAGTGGTACATTAATGCACGTGCCATAGGTAACAACAAACAAATGACTTCTCAATGTGTTGGGTGGGTTAGAAGTGGTTCATTTGTGTACGTGCCATAGGTAACAACAAACAAATGACTTCTCAATGTGTTGGGTGGGTTAGAAGTGGTTCATTTGTGCACGTGCCATAGGTAACAACAAACAAATGACTTCTCAATGTGTTGGGTGGGTTCGAAGTAGTTCATTTGTGCACGTGCCATAGGCAACAACAAACAGATGACTTCTCAATGTGTTGGGTGGGTTAGAAGTGATTCATTTGTGCACGTGCCATAGGTAACAACAAACAAATGACTTCTCAATGTGTTGGGTGGATTAGAAGTGATTCATTTGTGTACGAGCCATAGGTAACAACAAACAAGTGACTTTTCAATGTGTTGGGCGAGTTAGAAGTGGTTCATTTGTGTACGAGTCATAGGTAACAACAAACAAATGACTTTTCAATGTGTTGGGTGAGTTAGAAGTGGTACATTTGTGTACGAGCCATAGGTAACAACAAACAATTGACTTCTCAATGTGTTGGGTGAGTTAGAAGTCGTTCATTTGTGCACGTGCCTTAGGTAACAACAAACAAATTACTTCTCAATGTGTTGGGTGGGTTAGAAGTGGTACATTTGTGCACATGCCGTAGGTAACAACAAAGAAATGACTTTTCAATGTGTTGGGTGAGTTAGAAGTGGTACATTTGTGTACGAGCCATAG
>JAHLWY010002461.1:0-12011 GCA_020002185.1 Paraescarpia echinospica | reverse complement strand
GAGAGTGAGGTAGTCAGTGAGAGAGAGAGAGAGAGAGAGGGGGGGAGAGATGGGGAGACACAGAGAGAGAGAGAGAGAGCGAAACAGAGAGAGAGAGAGAGAGTGAGAGTGAAAGTGAGAGTGAAAGTGAGAGAGAGTGAAAGAGATACACGGAGAGAGAGAGAGAGAGAGAGAGAGAGAGAGAGAGAGAGAGAGAGAGAGAGAGAGAGAGAGAGAGAGAGAGAGAGAGAGACAGACAGACAGACAGACAGACAGACAGAGAGAACGTGAGAGAGAGTGAAAGAGTGTGCGTGTGATTGAGAGTTCATTCATTAAAATAATGTCACTAGCATACATTTCATTCATGTAAAATGAAAATATACTATATTTCACAGTCCATGCTATATAATATGTTCTTTATTGATAATACATGTAACAGTTCAAATGCCGTGAGACATTTATATTAATTCATGGATAACAAACAGGAATGTAAATATATAAACACCTCAAAAATGTATAACATTAGGAAGATTATTTAAGTTGGTAATATTGTATATGTAAGAATGTAATCACGTAAACACATATATTTGTGCAGAACATGTAGAACACTCTAATTAGGTCTGAGTTATTTGTCCGTTATGTTTTGAGTTCGATAATTCACTTTACATACACCAGTATCAGAAATTACTTAATTGGTTTCGTTCCGTATCGCAGCTTCCGTGAAAAAATGTACAATATTTCACAAATCGTATTAATCCACATTTTTTGTTTACATATGTAAACACGTGTATACATTCAATAATTTTGCCACAAATATGTATTTATATGTATATATATATATATATATATTATATGTATATATAACATATATACATAATATATATATATATAATAATAATAATAATAATAATAATAATCGTAAATGTTAAAATATTATCTATAATAAATTCATGGATGTAAACAGTCAAAATAGAATACATTATGTAATAATGGGTATACTGAGGAAATGGTCTCTATATCAACATTTATTATTCCTTTAAAACCCGTGTTAATTTAATCGTGTAATGCGACCTCTGTGTTACCTAATACGGCAGTTACAACTCCCCAAAAAGGACAACATACCCAATTCCCTAGGCATCGGCAACTATTCACCTCAAAAATGAAACTTATCTCCAGTTATTGCACCAAGTGCTACCACAAATCACTACGTTTCGGAATGTTAAGCGAACACAATGTCATAGGTAGAAACTAGTTTTCCCTCATTAAACAAGTGGATATCACCTCGAACATTTGTATCGATTAAAACCGTGGAGTTCGTGAAGCTAAATGCTGTTTAAAATAGAATCAAATACTATTGGTATTGTGAACACCTTTCGCAAATGAAATGCGTGTGTACATCATAGGTGTCGGAACGTGGCAAAACGTTTTATTGCACCCCTTTGAGGCTCAATAAGACTATAGCTGCACCCGCTTTGAGGGTCACCAAACCCTCCTATTGCACCCTTAACTGAAAGACACTATTTAACAAAATATTTCAACATTGCCAGCCAGAGGAATACCCAGGTAGTTATATATATATTATGCTGCGTGAAAATGCATCACTCAATATAATAACGATTGTGAACGTATTTTTATTCAGGATATACTCTCTTCGCTGCTCTTAGTAGGCCCCTATATGGGTAGTAGCGTCTAATAAAAAACGCTGTTGTGAATGCGTCGCCACTCTCTTAACTGATGTGTCAAACCATTGACTACTCGAAGGCTGCCCCTAATGAGCTCGTTGTTGCGTTGGTTCGCCACCAGGCGATTCGAAGCGACAAAATCTAGGCGAGTAACTTCCTCGTTGATCGCCGCTTGGCGCTCGTCTAGGGCCGACGCAACGTCGCACAGGATCGGGTAGAGCATTCGTTCGATGTCACCGATTACGACGAGATGTGTCTGACTTCGATGTACTTCTCTTGCATTCTGCAGATAATGATCAATAGTCTTTGAGACAAAACACAATTTTATACGTATCAATAGTAAAAGTGTTTGTGATATGTTTATAAATATTGTTTATTTAAAAACGTTGGTGATGGCATATACATTCACACACGCACACACAGTTGTATAAGTCATATCATATATATTATTTCTTAAAACTATCAATAACAAGATACATATCATGTAAACACATCAAATCGTAAAAACAGCATCAACTTAATAATAAGTAAAACTCAACCTACAACAGTAACACTTATCTCTTGATTGCTTGAATATTAGCAGTGCTTCTCAATAAAAGAACTGAACGAGGCTGTTTATAGTTTATTAGATATTCACGACAAATATCTGATTCGCCATAAAGCTATCATGTCTTGCCCATTAAAAATATAGAAACTGTTTCTTTTGAGGGCAATGTTGTTGTATCTTATTAAACTTATGTCAACCTTCTCAAGTATACAAACCTGAAGTTCGGAACGCCGTATTAGGTCGATTAGAGAAGCGATGGACGCCAATGTACTCGCACTTGTTTGTAGTTCCTGCACCGTGGTCTGTCAACATATAACATTGTTGTTGGATGGGTGTCATACGAGAGCAATCGAGAATGAGCGAACGAGGGATGTAAGAATGGAGGGAGGGTGTAAGGGATTCATTGCATCGCTATGATTTACAACAAACACCGTCACATACATTAATGTGTTCAAACGCTCAACAACGCAGCGTTGTGATTCTCGTCAAACATTGTCACTTAGACTACTGATACTTAGATTAATCTGACGCCCAGTGTCACATCGCTGTGATTCACGACAAACACTGTCACTTTGGCTACCATGACATGACGCTCAGACCAGCAAATATCTGATTCACAACAAACACTGTCACGTCGACTTCGATGATCTTAGCCTCAGCTGCACTGTAATGTCAAATTCACAAAGTAACTTACCAAATTGACGGGACTTGGTAAAGTCCCCATCTCAGTGCACATGTGTCGGAACTGTCGTCTTAAGCCGCGTCGGTTCTTCCTGGGTAGACGTGCCATCTGTTGGTGCATAAATGCAACGCATTACTGGTGGAAGAAGCACGCACGAATCATTCATACTGGGCGGATACATTTACGTTTAAAAATATATGTATTTCGAGCTTTGTATATAGTGGAACCTCACTATTAAATTCACCCTCGTAAATGGACAAAAGTGATCTGAATATCGAGGTGACCGTATTAGTGGAACTAATTTCCTATACTTTACTATTAGAAGAATTATTTGGGACTATCCCAGGGTCACCTTAGTTGCGCGGAAGCTGTTTACTGAGGTGACCATCAAGGGAAGTTCGACTGTATATCTATATATCGTTATTCAAATATAACACCCTGGCTTGATTGGATCTGAGCGAACATTTAATGAGCCTGCACAGCGCGTCGGATGTATTTTACCTTTTGAGCTTGGGCAGGGTTGAGCTTGATGTGTTTTTCTAACTACTAATTCCAGGCTCGGATCTATTCAATGCCAGTGCATGGAACTAATACGGAGAGGGACCACACAATGGGCCACTAATAATATCAGCCAGCGGATTTAGGGCTATATTGTCCCCTAATGTTTCGGAGGCAATGCAAAGGAATGTGTCTACTAGGGCAACAAGCAGTGTCATGTTGACTTCTACAGATCTACTCACCTGTCGGTTTTTAAAACGTTGTACTTTTATTTTAAGGAGATGCAACTTTTGTTGCAGCGTTTCCATGACAACGCTATCGGCAGTTATAGGCCGAGCCTGCTGAAGGTGGCGCCACAGTCGACTGATCGAAGGTAGATCGATACTTTGTTCTGAAAATACAAGGCATGGTTACAATAACATATACAAAATGGTACAATCCCAATGAAACATTATAACTATACTTTTCTACAACCAAAACAATGGCATTGTTACGTTCGTGTATAATGTATTACAATAAGCGAGTAAAATAACGTGCAGCTTAGCATGAAAAATAATTCATAAAAAATATGTCGTCTAAATAATGTCGAATTATTTTTTGACCAGTTTCCACTCTTGTGACGATCTACGACTTAGTTATGTGACGTAAATTGAGGCCAATGTAATTACCAGCCGCCAATTACGACAATTACGGTATACTGCAGATCACAAAGGTACCATTTTGTATTTATTTCGCACATCTAATAGTTGTAGAAAGTTAATGAAAAGTGTGGGGTTTGTGCACGCGATGACGTCAGCAACATTTCCGTTTGAAATCGCACTCGTAATATTGAACGCGATGGTCACGATCGCATAATGTATGTTATTATGAAATTACAAGTGCACAACCGTATTTGACGGAGTTTTGCCCGCGTGTGTTGTAATATCTACTCTTGCCCATGCATATGTGACGTTAATACGAACGTGAATCAATACATTTATGTAACACTTAAGGTCGCAAATTTAAGCTGCGGACATGTAAAGACACACATCATGTAATATTACAGTGCGCCAGTGGATATGTTTTGAACAAATATAGGATAACTATTTTCTTTGATGTGCCGTCGGTTCCCAAACAGAGATAATCTGTAACGACGGACAATGGACCACTTACCCGCGGGATCACAAGGCGCTTGCCACGGAAGCGGGGAAGAGCTCACGCCGGATGACAGGCTGATAATGGTAGCGACTGTTGTAATAGCCAGAATTACTCTTACTTCTGAAAACACAATGAAAGGATACAGATATGGATAACGATACTTTATTTTTAAGACAGACTTGAAATGAAAACTATGCAATACGAGTTAATAAAATATATATTTAAGAAAATATACGTTTTGCACAAAAGTAAAAAATAAAAACAATGGCTATTGGAAGGGTGACTTCCTACTCAGATCAGAACTGATCGCTATAAGAGTCACCCACGCAAGGGACTTTCGCAGTCAGAATAAAAACAACAAATGCTGCAATTTTGCGAGAACAACTGGGCCAGGAGAATAACCGGAATAATGTAGGTGGATACACAGCGAAGAAATGACGTGAGGGAAGAGATACTGTTGTGCAGCTCAACAGGAATATTGGTAAGGAGTCAAATGACGAGAGCACTTGGTAAGAATGGATACAGACACACTACCGAACGAGTAGAACCGGAGAGACGTCAAGGCGCGTTATTAAGCGCGTTTGCACAACATTTACCGAAGTATAGGCTTTGCGATCCTTGTATGTATCCTTGTATGTAGGTAGATTTGTCTAGAATATAATATCTGGAACATTACTGCAAGACCATTGCAACTGCACAGGTACAAACCATTCTTGTACAAAGGAACAAAGAGGAAAACAAATAACACTAAATAACTTTAAATTCGAAAGAATATGTGTAATTCGGTGAATCTATCAATCACAAAAAGCAGACCAGCGTCGGTACTTACCATACATCACGACGAAGCAGTGCGCTATAAAGATTATCACTGAATTATACCGCTTAATAGTCGGAGCCATAGAATGGACCAGGTATGTTAGATGAAAGCCCCGCATCTTTTATATACATCACATAACCATCGAGAGTTGTGAATACCCAACCGTGTTATACCCATATCGAATGATTGGTTTTGTTATATTACGCTACAAATCAATACAATGATGCTGATGATGAGTCATTATCATCCCGTCGTCGTATCCAAGTCGAAACTCGAAAATTTACATTATTTTGCGAATGCTATTAATTGAAAATGTCTCTTGACAAAACAGATCAACCTAATTTTGACGACGACACATATTACATTAATTACTTTTTTGTCAACGCCACCGCCGCTGGGTTGAATTAATTAAGGATTAGTGTCTTTGATGCATACTGTCGGTAGAGATGGTTGCAATGCTACCTTGGGATGCTACAATAGGTATCCGTACTAACGACTTACCAGTTGGTGAGTACTAAGTTACGTAGGGTCCACACATACAGTATATTTCAGGCCATTCACTAGATTTCGTATTATCATTCTCTCACAGGGATGGTGGCTATATTTTCTGGATGACATATCATATATACATTGGTAGTGTCAATGGATATTCTTGCAGTACTATCGCTATGTGTGTCTTCTTGGATCAAACATGTAATCCAGGAAGTATGGCCACCATCTTCGTGATATTATTATATTACCCTACTTTAATGGCCCAACGTATGTACATGTATGTATATCATCATTTTACGGTATTCCTTCTAGACGGTTTGTCCCAAACTGCTTCATTAATACGACCCCACGAAATATATATAACTCTTACTTTTTTGAGCTGAAATGCGCTGAAACAATCCTTTATTATGGTGTCTGCGTAACGAAGTTGTGTGTTACCTAAAATTTGGCAAATATTACTGTCGTGGTTTTAACGAAATCCCCTCACGTAGATTCGTTAGATAATAATAGATAATTTAATTTAACAATTTACGCATGTATCACAACTACCCGAGTTAGCCGGCGTTGACCGTGGGAAAAAGGCCGTCATACGTATGTGACTCCCCGCGATCCCCACCGTGTATTCAAAAACATTCTATATCTACGAAATATCCCAATGGGCCCACATGAAATGTCAGCCTCACACATGCAACATCGGCGGGGATAAATGCCATTTAAAAATTATGAGCACTAATATCCTCACATAACGGATACATTTCTAAAAAATCTAAATCTCCGAAACACTCCAATCGACCCTCTAGATCGAACACAAAGGTCAACCCACACATACAAAACGAACTGAGATATGGGTCTACAGACAGAAAACAAATAGAGAACCGTATTGTTTTATAGTATCACAATATTGCCATTCTCTACAGAATCGCTATTTACTCAAAGTGGCATTTTGATTTACCTACTATATAACATTCTTTCCTTACTAAAGAAACATACCAGACATACACAAATTCATAGAAGATAATTCTATAAAACACCGCGTAGACCGGCGCAATACTTACCAAACGCCATGAGGAACGTATGATAATGTGTTACGATGAACATCGCTTTTACAAGTCATCGGAGCCGTTGAATTACGTGTTTATATATGTCTAGTTTACATTTCTGGGCTCCAGGAAATTTGTGTGGACAGTTGGGGAGTTGCTGTGAATGGGTGTGAATAACCAATCGTGTTCCGTGCAAACATAACCACGATAGCGACGTAACTGGTTAAGATTTTACGTAGAGTAAAATCAATAAAAGGATGTTGACGATGCTTCTCAGCAAATATTTGGCTGGTTGGGATTTTACGTATACTAAATATATACATGGAATGCAAGCCCGCCCTTCTCCAAACCCCACAACTCCCCAAACCACCCCTTTCGTCTCCGCCCTCGCTCCACCCCACCCCACCCCTAAAATGCCAAGAACGTTCACTGGATTTCAGGACGTTCACTAGACCTCTCGCGACGATGCTGGCTATACTTTCTTGATTGTGCAAATAATTGTATACTTCTATATAATGTATAAAATGTGCCAGGAAACATCAATTGAGGTTTCTATTGCTAAGAATTTCTTCCTGGATCATAATGTAATCCAGGAAGAATATTCACCATTTCAGGATATTATATAATATATTATTACGATATTAATGTTTGCTGAAAGGACTGCACAGTTGAAATGATGAAGTACATGACGTGTCTGATTTACATTTCGCTCACATTACTACGTTGGGTGCACATAAGGACATTTATTTTTATTTTTGACTGTCACAAACCACGATAACTGTATTGTGACCCCACATTCACTAGTTAACGAAGTTAGTTCCCGATACGTGCGGTTTTAACGAGAGCGAGTTACATAGATGGCTATGATAATTATAGTATGTTTAACGTAAATATGTTTAACAATATGTTACAGTATTTCCATCCAAAGCAGGAAGCTTTATAAGGCGTATGAACAAGAAAATTACAGATAAACCAACGTTTGTTGGTGGGGGGAATGACTCTTCTCACGGGCGGTCAATCCGTTGGATTATATTTTAAAATGTAGCTACGCAAAAATAAAGCCACAGTGACAAACGGAGTTATTCCTCCCCTATATACGCCGTTGCATACATTGCACTTTCTCTACGGATACATTTGGATGCTGGCATTGATCAGTGCGAGGTGTGTAATGAATTATTAATTACACTGGTGGTTAAGCTGATCTATGCATTTCCCGGGAAGTATGTATATATATATATATATATATATACGACTACGAGAAGGCTTTCGCCTCGGTGCAAACTCAAGCAATACTGATCTCCCTTCAAGAACAGGGGATAGTAGACTTGTACATCGCACTCCTGAACACATCTACACCGACAGCTCGGCGACAGCGAACCTACACAAAAAGAGCACCAACATCAACATCAAGAGAGGAATACGATAGGGTGACACCATATTGCCCAAGCTGTTTACGGCAACATTCGAAAGCATATTCCGAAGACTGACCTGGAAAACCAGAGGCTTGAGGATAGAAGGAGAATATATCAGTGATCTCCGTTTAGTCGACGACACACAAATATGTTCTACTACTCCTCAAATACTACAAAAATGCTGCAGGGGCTAGCTGATGAAAGTGAAAAACATGGATTGAAGATGAACATTTCGAAGACAAAAGTGATGCTAGAAAATGGCACACCACTATATACCAACACCATGCAGATAGAGAACGTTGAAAGATACGTCTATCAGGGACTGCGATACAGTATCAGAGACAAAAACCGCGACAAGGAGATTCAAAGAAGAATCACAGCCCGCTGGACAACATTCGCCTAACACTGTGACATCTTCAAGGGTAACTTTGGAACCTGCTTGAAGAGACAAGTCTACAAATCTTGCGTATACTTCCAGCGATGAAATACGGCGGGGTAAACATGGGTACTCACCATTCAGGCAAAGAACAAGTTTGCAGCCGCACAAACAATGATGGAAATAAGTATGTTAAACATCACATCGGGAGAGAAAAACAAACATATTGGTAAGAGAGAAGACAAAGGTAATAGACGTGATATAACAAATCAGAAGACAGAAGTGGACCTGGGTAGGGCACATCAGCAGACTACGAGATAACCGATGGACATCGCGTGTCACAACCTGAAGTTCTAACGAAGGGAAACGATCTCGCGAAAGACCGGCAAGACGGTGGCGAGACGAACTAGACGAGTACTAGAAGGGCACCGTCTGGCAAAGGATAGCGCAAGACAGGCAGATTTGGAAACGACATGCTGTGGCCTTCGCCCAACCACACTGCACAATGATGATGATGATGGTGTATGTGTGTGTGTGTGTGTGTGTGTGTGTGTGTGTGTGCGTGTGCGTGTGTGTGTGCGTGTGTGCGTGCGTGCGTGCGTGTGTGTGTGTGTGTGTGTGTGTGTGTGTGTGTGTGTGTGTGTGTGTGTGTGTGTGTGTGTGTGTGTGTGTGACGTCAAAGAGATGTCGAGTTGTAAATGTTGCACACGAACAAACTAATCAATTTTAAAAGTAGTCCTAAATGCTACAGCCCCACGTACAAACTAAACATCTGATGTTAATCTTATCAAAAATACCTTCAACGTAACCATAACTCTAACTAACCTTTAATGTAACCATAAGCCTAAACCTAACCCTATACCTAGTCCTTTTTGCACATGAGACCAACCATAAAAGGGTATTTGGAAATGGAAGGATCTAAACTACATGGGTCTCAAAAGTGGCGCCGTCTTGCGGATAATTTGGTGTTGCTTTCATAAATATCACAACACCTTGCGTCATAAGTGTGTATCGCTTATTCTGAACATTTTCCTGGTGATACAGAGGATATTGAGATCTCAGCAACGCGATTATTGTCGTCTAAGTCACTTACGTGCCTGACAATTGAATGGATTGTTTTGTTTTATTTTAAGTCTACAAAGACTCCCTTCCAACATAGGCCTACCAGTTCTTTTCACTGTCACGTGCTAATTGTGAAGATTTGGAATAATTGACACGGGATGGTAGAAACAGCGCTATTTCGCAAAAAAAGTAATGTGTGATCTGTGAATAACGTCTTTTGGCGCCACCGTTTGAAGCTCTCATTACACTTGACGCGAATTGACAGGGAGGGATTCCCACGGTATCTGCGAGACATTCTGTCTAGAGCGTAGGTGGGGCAACTGGTTTAACTTATGTATACATTCATGCATGTGTGCACATTTGCACATGCATGCGTGTATGCAAAACTATATTAATGGCCTTAATGGGTTGTCTACTAATGACGTACGTACAGTTTGCTGTGAAACCATTTGAAAACGTACTCCCTCCAACTGTACGCAAGCCGTACACATCCCGTCTGACGCTTGCACCCAGTATGCACTATGCATCTAGTCTTACCTATCTATAGACATGCATACATGCATGCATACAGACAATCAAACAGACAGACAGACAGGCAGACGGACGGACGGCCGAATTCACATACAGACACAGACACAGACACAGACACAGACACACACACACACACACACACACACACACACACACACACACACACACACACACACACACACACACACACACACACACACACACACACACACACACACACACACATATATATATATATATATATACATATAATATCCCGCTCTGCATCGCTTTCGTATATATGACGCAAAGTAGATGTCGAGTTGTAATGTTGCACACGAACAGACTAATCAATTTTAAAAGTGGTCCTAAATGCTATCACTCCACGTACAAACGCTTGTAAACATCTGATGTAAATCTTTTCAAAAAATAGCAATATGCCATAGCAATATTAATAACTGTGACATAATAGTCTTTACCTTTACTTTCTATACTCCCACATGACATTTATTGACATTTATGTCAAGGGTAATATATCATACGGCTTACACTCTATAAGTATGCTACAATTATACATAGCATAACTTATAAGTACTTATATGTTAATAATAATAAATAAAATACACTAGCCTCAGACAGTCCGAGCTCATTGGTGCAATTCTGCATTCAAATCCATTGCTTATACCTTACTAATGCACCAATAACGGATTTCAAGTGAGACAGAGAGAGAGAGAGAGAGAGTGAGAGAGAAAGACAGAGAGAGAGACACAGAGAGAGAGGGGGATGGAGAGGGAGAGAGAGAGGGGGGAGGGAGACAGAGAGACAGAGAGACAGAGAGACAGAGAGACAGAGAGACAGAGAGACAGAGAGACAGAGAGACAGAGAGACAGAGAGACAGAGAGACAGAGAGAGAGACAGAGAGAGAGACAGAGAGAGAGACAGAGAGAGAGACAGAGAGAGAGACAGAGAGACAGAGAGACAGAGAAAGAGACAGAAGCAGAGACAAAGTGAGACAAACAGAGAGAGAGTGAGAATGAGAGTGAGAGAGAGAGAGAGAAAGAGTGACAGAGAGAGAGAGAGAGAGAGAGAGAGAGAGAGAGAGAGAGAGAGAGAGAGAGAGAGAGAGAGAGAGAGAGAGAGAGAGAGAGAGAGAGAGATATATATATATAGAGAGAGAGAGAGAGAGAGAGAGAGAGAGAGAGAGAGAGAGAGAGAGAGAGAGAGAGAGAGAGAGAGAGAAAGAGAGAGAGAGGGAGAAAGGGTGAAAGAGAGAGAGAGAAAGAGAGAGAAACAGAGAGAAAGAGAGAGAAAGAGAGAGAGAAAGAGAGAGAAAGGGAGAGAGAGAGTGTGTATGTGAGTGTTCATTCATTTAAATTAATGCCACTAGCATACATTTCATTCATGTAAAATGAAAATATACAATATTTCACAGTCCATGCTAATATAATATGTTCTTTGTTGATAATACAAGCAACCACTCAAATGCCGTGAGACAAATATATTAAATCATGTATGACAAACAGGAATGTGAATAAGAAAACACCTTAAAATGTATAACATTAGCAAGATTATTTAAATTGGTATTATTGTATACGTAAGAATGTAAGCACGTAAACACATATATTTATGCAGAACATGTAAAACACTCTAATTAGGTCGTCTCTTGAAAACGTTACTCTATAACAGTCTGAGTTATTTGTCCATTGTGTTTTTAATTCGATAATGCATTTTACATACACCTGTATCACGAATTACTTAATTAGTTTCGTTCTGTATC
>JAHLWY010002460.1:0-12021 GCA_020002185.1 Paraescarpia echinospica | reverse complement strand
ATAAACCAGTTGTTTAATGTACATAATTTAAAACATTTGACAGATCTTTCCAGATTTATTAATGTAATCATGACAAAGTTTACCTATCTAACACATTCCCTGTCAAAACTGTGAATTGCATAGAAGAAACATTGTAGCTTATAGTTAATTTATTAGTTATATAATTACATGTAAATATTTTCAAATTGTGCAATAGATGAGTAATATGTGAGTTATTATATTTTATATTATTTTACATTATTTGGTTTGCACAACTGATTATAACATTATTGAAATCACTTAATATAGTAAGATCAATGAATGTTTTTTGTATTGTGTGTTATATTTTACATCAAGCAAATATGATTTATAATATAGAAATCTAGATGTTCTTAAGAATACAATGTGTTCTATTCAAATGTACTTTAGGAAGAACACTTTTTTCATACACCACATGGGGCCGTAGGGATATAAAACTCATTGTCATTGTCAATCTCCTTCACCGTATCTTCCCCTCCATCTACTTTCTCATTTCCTTCCTTTCTCGTTCTCTCCAATCCGCTCCTCTCCTCTCTCTTTCCGTCTCTCTCCCCACTCTACCCTACATCCTCCTCTTCCCCACCTTTCCGTCTCTCTCCACTCTACCCCTCCATCCTTCTCTTCCCCGTCGCTTTCCATGTTTCTTCAATCTGTCTGTCTCATTTTAAATCCCTCTTTCCCTCCTCTATTTCTCTACGTACTTCTCGCCATCGCCCCCTCTCACTCAATCTCTCTCTCTCATTCTCTCTCTCTTGTTCTCCCTCTCTCGTTCTCTCTCTCGTTCCCTCTCTCGTTCTCTCTCTCTCTCTCTCTCTCTCTCTCTCTCTCTCTCTCTCTCTCTCTCTCTCTCTCTCTCTCTCTCTCTCTCTCTCTGTCACTCCCTGTAACTCTCTCCCTCTCGCCCTCTCTCCCTGTCTCTCTCTTTCTCTCTATCTCTCTCTCACACTCTCTCTCTCTCTCTCTCTCTCTCTCTCTCTCTCTCTCTCTCTCTCTCTTTATAATAATATGTAATATGTGGGTTATTATATTTTATATTATTTTACATTATTTGGTTTGCACTACTGATTATAACATTATTGAAATCATTTAATATAGTAAGATCAATGAATGTTTTTTGTATTGTGTGTTATGTTTTACATCAATCAAATATGATTTATATAATAGAAATCTAGATGTTCATAAGAATACAATGTGTTCTATTCAAATGTACTTTAGGAAGAACACTTTTTTTTATACACCACATGGGGTCGTAGGGAAATAAAACTCATTGTCATTGTCAATCTCCTTCAGCGTATCTTCCCCTCCATCTACTTTCTCATTTCCTTCCTTTCTCGTTCTCTCCAGTCCGCTCCTCTCCTCTCTCTTTCCGTCTCTCTCCCCACTCTACCCTACATCCTCCTCTTCCCCGCCTTTCCGTCTCGCTCCACTCTACCCCTCCATCCTTCTCTTCCCCGTCGCTTTCCATGTTTCTTCAGTCTGTCTGTCTCATTTTAAATCCCTCTTTCCCTCCTCTATTTCTCTACGTACCTCTCGCCATCGCCCCACTCTCACTCAATCTCTCTCTCTCATTCTCTCTCTCTTGTTCTCTCTCTCTCTCTCTCTCTCTCTCTCTCTCTCTCTCTCTCTCTCTCTCTCTCTCTCTCTCTCTCTCTCTCTCTCTCTCTCTCTCTCTCTCTCTCTCTCTCTCTCTCTCTCTCTCTCTCTCTCTGTCACTCTCTCTAGCTCTCTCCCTCTCTCCCTCTCTCCCTCTCTCTCCCTCTCTCTCTTTTTTTCTCTCTCGCTCTCTTCCTCTTATCTCTCTCTCCTCTCTCTTTCCTCTCTCTCTCCTCTCTCTTTCCTCTCTCTCTCCTCTCTCTTTCCTCTCTCTCCTCTATCTCCTCTCTCTCAATACATATAGAAATACTTTAGAAACAGACCTAATAATTTAAAAATAAACCAGTTATTTAATGTACATAATGTAAAACAGTTCACAGATCTTTCCAGATTTGTTAATGTAATCATGACAAAGTTTATCTATCTAACAAATTCCCTGTCAAAACTGTGAATTGCATAGAAGAAACATTGTAGCTTATAGTTAATTTATTAGTTATATAATTACATGTAAATATTTTCAAATTGTGCAATACATGAGTAATATGTGAGTTATTATATTTTATATTATTTTACATTATTTGGTTTGCACTACTGATTATAACATTATTGAAATCACTTAATATAGTAAGATCAATGAATGTTTTTTGTATTGTGTGTTATGTTTTACATCAAGCAAATATGATTTATATAATAGAAATGTAGATGTTCTTAAGAATACAATGTGTTCTATAAAAATGTACTTTAGGAAGAACACTTTTTTCATACACCACATGGGGTCGTAGGGAAATAAAACTCATTGTCATTGTCAATCTCCTTCAGCGTATCTTCCCCTCCATCCACTTTCTCATTTCCTTCCTTTCTCGTTCTCTCCAGTCCGCTCCTCTCCTCTCTCTTTCCGTCTCTCTCCCCACTCTACCCTACATCCTCCTCTTCCCCGCCTTTCCGTCTCTCTCCACTCTATCCCTCCATCCTTCTCTTCCCCGTCGCTTTCCATGTTTCTTCAATCTCTGTCTCATTTTAAATCCCTCTTTCCCTCCTCTATTTCTGTACGTACTTCTCGCCATCGCCCCCTCTCATTCAATCTCTCTCTCTCATTATCTCTCTCTTGTTCTCCCTCTCTCGTTCTCTCTCTCGTTCCCTCTCTCGTTCACTCTCTCTCTCTCTCTCTCTCTCTCTCTCTCTCTCTCTCTCTCTCTCTCTCTCTCTCTCTCTCTCTCTCTCTCTCTCTCTCTCTCTCTCTCTCTCTCTCTGTCACTCTTTCTCTCTCTCTTCCTCTTATCTCTCTCTCCTCTCTCTTTCCTCTCTCTCTCCTCTATCTCCTCAATCTCCTCTCTCTCAGTACATACAGAAATACTTTAGAAACAGACTTAATATTTTAAAAATAAACCAGTTATTTAATGTTCATAATGTAAAACAGTTGACAGATCTTTCCAGATTTGTTAATGTAATCATGACAAAGTTTATCTATTTAACAAATTCCCTGTCAAAACTGTGAATTGCATAGAAGAAACATTGTAGCTTATAGTTAATTTATTAGTTATATAATTACATGTAAATATTTTCAAATTGTGCAATACATGAGTAATATGTGGGTTATTATATTTTATATTATTTTACATTATTTGGTTTGCACTACTGATGATAACATTATTGAAATCACTTAATATAGTAAGATAAATGAATGTTTTTTGTATTGTGTGTTATGTTTTACATCAAGCAAATATGATTTATATAATAGAAATGTAGATGTTCTTAAGAATACAATGTGTTCTATAAAAATGTACTTTAGGAAGAAAACTTTTTTCATACACCACATGGGGTCGTAGGGAAATAAAACTCATTGTCATTGTCAATCTCCTTCAGCGTATCTTCCCCTCCATCTACTTTCTCATTTCCTTCCTTTCTCGTTCTCTCCAGTCCGCTCCTCTCCTCTCTCTTTCCGTCTCTCTCCCCACTCTACCCTACATCCTCCTCTTCCCCGCCTTTCCGTCTCTCTCCACTCTACCCCTCCATCCTTCTCTTCCCCGTCGCTTTCCATGTTTCTTCAATCTGTCTGTCTCATTTTAAATCCCTCTTTCCCTCCTCTATTTCTCTACGTACTTCTCGCCATCGCCCCCTCTCACTCAATCTCTCTCTCTCTCATTCTCTCTCTCTTGTTCTCCCTCTCTCGTTCTCTCTCTCGTTCCCTCTCTCGTTCACTCTCTCTCTCTCTCTCTCTCTCTCTCTCTCTCTCTCTCTCTCTCTCTCCCTCTCTCTCTCTCTCTCTCTCTCTCTCTCTGTCACTCCCTCTACCTCTCTCCCTCTCGCCCTCTCTCCTTGTCTCTCTCTTTCTCTCTCTCTCACACACTCTCTCTCTCTCTGACACTCTCTCTAGCTCTCTCCCTCTCTCTCTCTCTCTCTCTCTCTCTCTCTCTTCCTCTTATCTCTCTCTCCTCCCTCTTTCCTCTCTCTCTCCTCTCTCTTTCCTCTCTCTCCTCTATCTCCTCTCTCTCCTCTCTCTCAATACATATAGAAATACTTTAGAAACAGACCTAATAATTTAAAAATAAACCAGTTATTTAAAGTACATAATGTAAAACAGTTGACAGACCTTTCCTGATTTGTTAATGTAATCATGACAAAGTTTATCTATCCAACAAATTCCCTGTCAAAACTGTGAATTGCATAGAAGAAACATTGTAGCTTATAGTTAATTTATTAGTTATATAATTACATTTAAATATTTTCAAATTTTTCAATACATGAGTAATATGTGGGTTATTATATTTTATATTATTTTACATTATTTGGTTTGCACTACTGATGATAGCATTATTGAAATCACTTAATATAGTAAGATAAATGAATGTTTTTGTATTATGTGTTATGTTTTAAATCAAGCAAATATGATTTATATGATAGAAATCTAGATGTTCTTAAGAATACAATGTGTTCTATTAAAATGTACTTTAGGAAGAACACTTTTTTCATACACCACATGGGGTCGTAGGGAAATAAAACTCATTGTCATAGTCAATCTCCTTCAGCGTATCTTCCCCTCCATCTACTTTCTCATTTCCTTCCTTTCTCGTTCTCTCCAGTCCGCTCCTCTCCTCTCTCTTTCCGTCTCTCTCCCCACTCTACCCTACATCCTCCTCTTCCCCACCTTTCCGTCTCTCTCCACTCTACCCCTCCATCCTTCTCTTCCCCGTCGCTTTCCATGTTTCTTCAATCTGTCTGTCTCATTTTAAATCCCTCTTTCCCTCCTCTATTTCTGTACGTACTTCTCGCCATCGCCCCCTCTCACTCAATCTCTCTCTCTCATTATCTCTCTCTTGTTCTCCCTCTATCGTTCTCTCTCTAGTTCCCTCTCTCGTTCTCTCTCTTTCTCTCTCTCTCTCTCTGTCTCTCTCTCTCTCCCTCTCCCTCTCTCTCTCTCTCTCTCTCTCTCTCTCTCTCTCTCTCTCTCTCTCTCTCTCTCTCTCTCTCTCTCTCTCTCTCTCTCCCTCTCTCTCTCTCTCGTTCTCTCTCTCGTTCTCTCTCTCTCTCGTTCTCTCTCTTTTGTTCTCTCTTTCTCTCTCTCTCTCCCCTCTCTCTCTCTATCTCTCTCCCTTTTCACTCTCTTTTCTCCCTCCCTCTCTCTGTCTGTCTGTCTGTCTGTCTGTCTCTCTCTCTCTCTCTCTCTCTCTCTCTCTCTCTCTCTGTCACTCTTTCTCTCTCTCTTCCTCTTATCTCTCTCTCCTCTCTCTTTCCTCTCTCTCTCCTCTATCTCCTCAATCTCCTCTCTCTCAATACATACAGAAATACTTTAGAAACAGACTTAATATTTTAAAAATAAACCAGTTATTTAATGTACATAATGTAAAACAGTTGACAGATCTTTCCAGATTTGTTAATGTAATCATGACAAAGTTTATCTATTTAACAAATTCCCTGTCAAAACTGTGAATTACATAGAAGAAACATTGTAGCTTATAGTTAATTTATTAGTTATATAATTACATGTAAATATTTTCAAATTGTGCAATACATCAGTAATATGTGGGTTATTATATTTTATATTATTTTACATTATTTGGTTTGCACTACTGATGATAACATTATTGAAATCACTTAATATAGTAAGATAAATGAATGTTTTTTGTATTGTGTGTTATGTTTTACATCAAGCAAATATGATTTATATAATAGAAATCTAGATGTTCTTAAGAATACAATGTGTTCTATTAAAATGTACTTTACGAAGAACACTTTTTTCATACACCACATGGGGTCGTAGGGAAATAAAACTCATTGTCATAGTCAATCTCTTTCAGCGTATCTTCCCCTCCATCTACTTTCTCATTTCCTTCCTTTCTCGTTCTCTCCAATCCGCTCCTCTCCTCTCTCTTTCCGTCTCTCTCCCCACTCTACCCTACATCCTCCTCTTCCCCGCCTTTCCGTCTCTCTCCACTCTACCCCTCCATCCTTCTCTTCCCCGTCGCTTTCCATGTTTCTTCAATCTGTCTGTCTCATTTTAAATCCCTCTTTCCCTCCTCTATTTCTCTACGTACTTCTCGCCATCGCCCCCTCTCACTCAATCTCTCTCTCTCATTCTCTCTCTCTCTCTCTCTCTCTCTCCCTCTCTCCCCCTCTCTCTCTCTCTCTCTCTGTCTCTCCCTCTACCTCTCTCCCTCTCGCCCTCTCTCCTTGTCTCTCTCTTTATCTCTCTCTCACACTCTCTCTCTCTCTGTCACTCTCTCTAGCTCTCTCCCTCTCTCTCTCTCTCTCTCTTCCTCTTATCTCTCTCTCCTCCCTCTTTCCTCTCTCTCTCCTCTCTCTTTCCTCTCTCTCCTCTATCTCCTCTCTCTCCTCTCTCTCAATACATATAGAAATACTTTAGAAACAGACCTAGTAATTTAAAAATAAACCAGTTATTTAAAGTACATAATGTAAAACAGTTGACAGACCTTTTCAGATTTGTTAATGTAATCATGACAAAGTTTATCTATCTAACAAATTCCCTGTCAAAACTGTGAATTGCATAGAAGAAACATTGTAGCTTATAGTTAATTTATTAGTTATATTATTACATGTAAATATTTTCAAATTGTGCAATACATCAGTAATATGTGGGTTATTATATTTTATATTATTTTACATTATTTGGTTTGCACTACTGATGATAACATTATTGAAATCACTTAATATATTAAGATAAATGAATGTTTTTGTATTATGTGTTATGTTTTAAATCAAGCAAATATGATTTATATGATAGAAATCTAGATGTTCTTAAGAATACAATGTGTTCTATTAAAATGTACTTTAGGAAGAACACTTTTTTCATACACCACATGGGGTCGTAGGGAAATAAAACTCATTGTCATAGTCTATCTCCTTCAGCGTATCTTCCCCTCCATCTACTTTCTCATTTCCTTCCTTTCTCGTTCTCTCCAGTCCGCTCCTCTCCTCTCTCTTTCCGTCTCTCTCCCCACTCTACCCTACATCCTCCTCTTCCCCCTTCTCTTCCATGTTTCTTCCATTCTCATTTCGTCCCTCCATTTCTTCACCCCCTCATTCCATTCCTCTCTCTCTCTCTCTGTCTCTGTCCTCTGTCCTCTGTCCTCTCTCGTTCTCTTACTCTCTCTCTCTCTCTCTCTCTCTCTCTCTCTCTCTCTCTCTCTCTCTCTCTCTCTCTCCCTCTCTCCCTCTCTCCCTCTCTCCCTCTCTCCCTCTCTCCCTCTCTCCCTCTCTCTCCCTCTCTCTCTTTTTCTCTCTCTCGCTCTCTTCCTCTTATCTCTCTCTCCTCTCTCTTTCCTCTCTCTCTCCTCTCTCTTTCCTCTCTCTCTCCTCTCTCTTTCCTCTCTCTCTTCTCTCTCCTCTCTCTCCTCTTTCTCAATACATATAGAAATACTTTAGAAACAGACCTAATAATTTAAAAATAAACCAGTTATTTAATGTACATAATGTAAAACAGTTGATAGATCTTTCCAGATTTGTTAATGTAATCATGACAAAGTTTATCTATCTAACAAATTCACTGTCAAAACTGTGAATTGCATAGAAGAAACATTGTAGCTTATAGTTAATTTATTAGTTATATAATTACATGTAAATATTTTGAAATTGTGCAATACATGAGTAATATGTGGATTATTATATTTTATATTATTTTACATTATTTGGTTTGCACTACTGATGATAACATTATTGAAATCACTTAATATAGTAAGATAAATGAATGTTTTTTTTATTGTGTGTTATGTTTTACATCAAGCAAATATGATTTATATAATAGAAATCTAGATGTTCTTAAGAATACAATGTGTTCTATTAAAATGTACTTTAGGAAGAACACTTTTTTCATACACCACATGGGGTCGTAGGGAAATAAAACTCATTGTCATAGTCAATCTCCTTCAGCGTATCTTCCCCTCCATCTACTTTCTCATTTCCTTCCTTTCTCGTTCTCTCCAATCCGCTCCTCTCCTCTCTCTTTCCGTCTCTCTCCCCACTCTACCCTACATCCTCCTCTTCCCCACCTTTCCGTCTCTCTCCACTCTACCCCTCCATCCTTCTCTTCCCCGTCGCTTTCCATGTTTCTTCAATCTGTCTGTCTCATTTTAAATCCCTCTTTCCCTCCTCTATTTCTCTACGTACTTCTCGCCATCGCCCCCTCTCACTCAATCTCTCTCTCTCATTCTCTCTCTCTCTCTCTCTCTCTCTCTCTCTCTCTCTCTCTCTCTCTCTCTCTCTCCCTCTCTCTCTCTCTCTCTCTCTCCCTCTCTCCCTCTCTCCCTCTCTCTCCCTCTCTCTCTTTTTCTCTCTCTCGCTCTCTTCCTCTTATCTCTCTCTCCTCTCTCTTTCCTCTCTCTCTCCTCTCTCTTTCCTCTCTCTCCTCTAACTCCTCTCTCTCCTCTCTCTCAATACATATAGAAATACTTTAGAAACAGACCTAATAATTTAAAAATAAACCAGTTATTTAATGTACATAATGTAAAACATTTGACAGATCTTTCCAGATTTGTTAATGTAATGATGACAAAGTTTATCTATTTAACAAATTCCCTGTCAAAACTGTGAATTACATAGAAGAAACATTGTAGCTTATAGTTAATTTATTAGTTATATAATTACACGTAAATATTTTCAAATTGTGCAATACATGAGTAATATGTGGGTTATTATATTTTATATTATTTTACATTATTTGGTTTGCACTACTGATGATAACATTATTGAAATCACTTAATATAGTAAGATAAATGAATGTTTTTGTATTGTGTGTTATGTTTTACATCAAGCAAATATGATTTATATAATAGAAATCTAGATGTTCTTAAGAATACAATGTGTTCTATTAAAATGTACTTTACGAAGAACACTTTTTTCATACACCACATGGGGTCGTAGGGAAATAAAACTCATTGTCATAGTCAATCTCTTTCAGCGTATCTTCCCCTCCATCTACTTTCTCATTTCCTTCCTTTCTCGTTCTCTCCAATCCGCTCCTCTCCTCTCTCTTTCCGTCTCTCTCCCCACTCTACCCTACATCCCCCTTTCTCTTCCCATGATTCGACGATCGATTCAAGCAATGGATCTGATCCTGATCCTGTTGATCGAGAATCTGATCCGCGATGTCCGGATCTGTTCACCGCCGGATCGATCTCGATCTTGATCTGCGCGTCTGCCGATATCCTCTCTGTCTCTCTCCTCTCTCCTTATATTCACTCGTAATTGGGTACGGTCATGGATCGTTGCACATTTAACACGACTGACGACACTATTCATATAGGCATGCCAACTGTTCTTCGTCCACAAGCAATGTCATGGTGCATTACCTCAGAGACAAAGCATTGATTCACCTACCGGTGAACATTATAGGCATTACTTGCGAGCCCAACAATGGTTCTTTCCTAATTACATGCCAAGAGAATTTAATTTGACTTGAGCTTGAATGTAGTATGACTACCGCTGTCGAGTTTCACCTGACAGTTATTGTAAACGTGTATTTGGTAAACGTAAAACGACCAATAGGAAAACAGTGGTTGAAATATAGGTCACACGACGGGTTTCAGTACAACACCGACTTAACCGGTGGATGGTTGACTTGCGTGGGTCCACCGCACATTATATGTATGTATCAAACAATATTTGCTTGAAGCTCGATATGGTGCTTCGTTTAACAGGTGATTTCAACAGTGGAACACACTATAGGATATGAAAACAAATGCAGGAAAAGACAGCGTGAAGGGGTAGCCATTGCAAGATGGCTTCAAACGGGAAGGAAGGTAAGGACTTCATTTGTTTAGAACGTCAAGTAGTTGTAATCTGTTCAACGTATTGCCTTTGGGTACAACAAGAAAATTGGTTATTGTTGATAGTCTATTCACGGCTGCAGGCACGCGCGCGAACGAAATGAACATGGTTACTGTGTTTAGACTTAACTTTTTTATCGTACCTTAATGTAGACACATATATAGACATACACGTGTATACGCACTGGCGTAGTGCGTTCATAGAATATCTTGCCAATCGTAATGCAAATACACACATGCTTGTGCTTGGCTGATTATAGTTATGTTATTTGGCAGTGATCAAAGTAATAGAAACAAATGTATCGTCACTTAAGGCAAACAAAATTAATGCACTAGTTAAACATTGTTTAATGCTACGCACCACGGAATAGTAAACACAAATTCGAACACCATCTCTCTTCGTTATTTATTCACCTTTAATAACGCACTGTGTATTATACTTGAACAACAGTTGTTGGTATAATACATAGACAATAAATATGATTTGATTTCTGGAAGTTTCCCCACTGTGTGCGGCCATATTGGATTCACCCCCTATCGTCGTCAACCAATACTATCCATGAATTTGCATACATCAGAATACTTATAATAGATTATAATATTATTTATATTGAGTATGCACACGTCTACTGCATCATATCATATAACATAATATATGACCGAAGTTTTAATACCATTTTAACGAATAAATAGCAATAGTAAGTGTAGATATGCAATATTAATTAAAGTTGAAGTTCACACACCACAATTCCGGCTGCCTGTGTTTGGCAGGGTATAAAGGCAGGTAAATTGTCTATGTTAATTGCAGCTTGACGCGCTCAATATATAGGGTTATATCACGTGGCATGGATGACCACACCGGTTATGGGAACGCCGGGATGGCTTAGGGGCCGATTTAACCCTCCCTTGCAGAGTGCTACCACACGGTGTGGGTCAACTGTGTGAGATCAGGATTGTGACACTACTCTCCAGAGTAGGGTTGTAAGGAGCAACCAATGAGATGTCCCGAGCCGATCATTGGTGCAGTTAGCTCTGTATCATAGGCAGTAACGGCTCCAGTGTCTCCCACTTCCGGATTCTCTCTTTTTTTTTTGAAAAATTAACTTCAATGCTTCTGGGCCATTTTCAAGACCTGAAAAGTAAAGTGCATAACATCTTACAGGTTCTTACACGTCCTCTTCTTGCTTGACTAGGGATTACTGTATCTGCCTCTTAAGTGCCAACTCTCGCTTTTGACATATGCTCGGACTGTTTGTATGCGTCTGAGTGTGGAACAATCTAAGGTAGGGGCAGTGTATTCAGGTTCCATAGGGTGGTTTTGGTATAACTTATCTATTTTTGTGTCAAACGACTGCATCGCTGAAACGTCAACCACAGTCTGTGGGTGACTGTTTCATACGTCTTTGCTTCGGAATATAAATCAGTTATTTCTAGGTGGTGCCCTTTCGTATGTGCTTCGTTGGCTCCCAAAGTAACAACATTGGATAAGACTGCTGGATCATATTTCCCTGTTAGTATCTTATGCATTTCAATCCTATCTCCCGTGTGGCGACCGTACGATAGAGTTGGTAATTTCAGACTCTGTAAACGTTCTTTCTATTCAAGGTCTTTGAAACCAGGAATTAATTTGGTTGCTCTGCGCCGATCATTGTTAAGAGCTGTAATATATTTAATTAAGAATGGACTTAATATTTGTAGAAAAACACTTTTCATCCATGTGATCGAAAGTACGTCGGATTATTCCCATCATCGAATCGGCTTGATTATTTTTGTTTTGACATATACGCTTCAAAAGCAAGCGATGGATCGAAAGTGACTCGAATAACTTTCACATTGTCCGTACTTGTAAGTGTTGTCTGGTTGTTTCCCAATGAATAGGCTTTATTCCTTGTGAATAATGATCCAGTATGAGAGACCTTTATAACATCAGGTAAATCATTTGTGAATAGTACAACAACAAAAAGGCAAATCACTGATATTCGACTGATTACCTCTTGCCAATTTGAAAATGTGACATTTACTCTTACTCGAAAGTGCCTGTACAGAAGAAATAATTGCATGGTTTACAAAGGCTGATGTACTGACTAAAGAAGAACTAACTGCACTAAAACGTAAAATAAAATAAAAACAC
>JAHLWY010002459.1:0-12022 GCA_020002185.1 Paraescarpia echinospica | reverse complement strand
TACAGTTCACAGTCCTACAGTATGTGTACAGTTCAACATTACACTTGTTGTTGCCCATTCGAAACATTCTACAGTTCACAGTCCTACAGTCTGTGTACAGTTCAACATTACACTTGTTGATGCCCATTCGAAACATTCTACAGTTCACAGTCCTACAGTCTGTGTACAGTTCAACATTACACTTGTTGTTGCCCATTCGAAACATTCTACAGTTCACAGTCCTACAGTCTGTGTACAGTTCGACATTACACTTGTTATTACCCATTCGAAACATTCTACAGTTCACAGTCCTACAGTATGTGTACAGTTCAACATTACACTTGTTGTTGCCCATTCGAAAAATTCTACACTTCACAGTCCTACAGTATGTGTACAGTTCAACATTACACTTGTTGTTGGCCATTCGAAAAATTCTACAGTTCAAAGTCCTACAGTCTGTGTACAGTCCAACATTACACTTGTTTTTGCCCATTCGAAACATTTTACAGTTCTCAGTCATACAGTCTGTGTACAGTTCAACATTACACTTGTTGTTGCCCATTCGAAATATTCTACAGTTCACAGTCCTACAGTCTGTGTACAGTTCAACACTACACTTGTTGTTGCCCATTCGAAACATTCTACAGTTCACAGTCCTACAGTCTCTGTACACTTCGACATTACACTTGTTGTTACCCATTCGAAACATTCTACAGTTCACAGTCCTACAGTCTGTGTACAGTTCAACATTGCACTTGTAGTTGCCCATTAGAAACATTCTACAGTTCACAGTCCTACAGTCTGTGTACAGTTCAACATTACACTTGTTGTTGGCCATTCGAAAAATTCTACAGTCCACAGTCATACAGTATGTGTACAGTTCAACATTACACTTGTTTTTGCTTATTCGAAACATTCTACAGTTGACAGTCATACAGTCTGTGAACAGTTCAATATTACACTTGTTGTTGCCAATTGGAAACATTCTACTGTTCACAGTCATACAGTCTGTGTACAGTTCAACATTACACTTGTTGTTGCCCATTCTACAGTTCACGGTCCACCACGGTCTTTGTACAGTTCAGTATTACCTTGTTGCCCATTCGAAAGTCTACTGTTCATTTGTTGTTGCCCATTCAAAAAATTCTACAGTACACAGTCCTACAGTATGTGTACAGTTCAACATTAAATTCGCTGTTGCCCATTCGAAAAATTCTACAGTCCACAGTCATACAGTCTGTGTACAGTTCAACATTACACTTGTTGTTCCCCATTCGAAACATTCTACAGTTCACAGTCCTACCGTCTGTGTACAGTTCAACATTACACTTGTTGATGCCCATTCGAAACATTCTACAGTTCACAGTCCTACAGTCTGTGTACAGTTCAACATTACACTTGTTGCTGCCCATTCGAAACATTCTACAGTTCACAGTCCTACAGTCTGTGTACAGTTCGACATTACACTTGTTGTTACCCATTCGAAACATTCTACAGTTCACAGTCCTACAGTCTGTGTACAGTTCAACATTACACTTGTTGTTGCCCATTCGAAAAATTCTACACTTCACAGTCCGACAGTATGTGTACAGTTCAACATTACACTTGTTGTTGGCCATTCGAAAAATTCTACAGTTCACAGTCCTACAGTCTGTGTACAGTCCAACATTACACTTGTTTTTGCTCATTCGAAACATTCTACAGTTCACAGTCATACAGTCTGTGAACAGTTCAATATTACACTTGTTGTTGCCAATTGGAAACATTCTACTGTTCACAGTCATACAGTCTGTGTACAGTTCAACATTACACTTGTTGTTGCCCATTCGAAACATTCTACAGTTCACAGTCCTACAGTCTTTGTACAGTTCAATATTACACTTGTTGCCCATTCGAAAAAGTCTACTGTTCACAGTCCTACAGTCTGTGTACAGTTCAACATTACACTTGTTGTTGCCCATTCGACACATTCGAAACAGTTCAAAATTACACTTGTTGTTGCCCATTCGAAACATTCTACAGTTCACAGTCCTACAGTCTGTGTACAGTTCAACATTACATTTGTTGTTGCCATTCAAAAAATTCTACAGTCCTACCGTCTGTGTACAGTTCAACATTACACTTGTTGTTGCCCATTCGAAACATTCTACAGTTCACAGTCAAACAGTCTGTGTACAGTTCAACATTACACTTGTTGTTGCCCATTGGAAACAGTCTACAGTTCACATTCCTACAGTCTGTGTACAGTTCAACATTACACTTGGTGTTGCCCATTCGAAACATTCTACAGTTCACAGTCCTGTCCTACTGTCTGTGTACTGTTCAAAATTACACTTGTTGTTGCCCATTCGAAACATTCTACAGTTCACAGTCCTACAGTCTGTGTACAGTTCAACATTACATTTGTTGTTGCCCATTAAAAAAATTCTACAGTTCACAGTCCTACAGTATGTGTACAGTTCAACATTAAATTCGCTGTTGCCCATTCGAAAAATTCTACAGTCCACAGTCATACAGTCTGTGTACAGTTCAACATTACACTTGTTGTTGCCCATTCGAAACATTCTACAGTTCACAGTCCTACAGTCTGTGTACAGTTCAACATTACACTTGTTGTTACCCATTCGAAACATTCTACAGTTCACAGTCCTACAGTCTGTGTACAGTTCAACATTACACTTGTTGTTGCCCATTCGAAACATTCTACAGTTCACAGTCCTACAGTCTGTGTACAGTTCGACATTACACTTGTTGTTACCCATTCGAAACATTCTACAGTTCACACTCCTACAGTCTGTGTACAGTTCAACATTAAACTTGTTGTTGCCCATTCGAAAAATTCTACACTTCACAGTCCGACAGTATGTGTACAGTTCAACATTACACTTGTTGTTGGCCTTTCGAAAAATTCTACAGTTCACAGTCCTACAGTCTGTGTACAGTCCAACATTACACTTGTTTTTGCTCATTCGAAACATTCTACAGTTCACAGTCATACAGTCTGTGAACAGTTCAATATTACACTTGTTGTTGCCAATTGGAAACATTCTACTGTTCACAGTCATACAGTCTGTGTACAGTTCAACATTACACTTGTTGTTGCCCATTCGAAACATTCTACAGTTCACAGTCCTACAGTCTGTGTACAGTTCAACATTGCACTTGTAGTTGCCCATTAGAAACATTCTACAGTTCACAGTCCTACAGTCTGTGTACAGTTCAACATTACACTTGTTGTTGGCCATTCGAAAAATTCTACAGTCCACAGTCATACAGTATGTGTACAGTTCAACATTACACTTGTTTTTGCTTATTCGAAACATTCTACAGTTGACAGTCATACAGTCTGTGAACAGTTCAATATTACACTTGTTGTTGCCAATTGGAAACATTCTACTGTTCACAGTCATACAGTCTGTGTACAGTTCAACATTACACTTGTTGTTGCCCATTCGAAACATTCTACAGTTCACAGTCCTACAGTCTTTGTACAGTTCAATATTACACTTGTTGCCCATTCGAAAAAGTCTACTGTTCACAGTCCTACAGTCTGTGTACAGTTCAACATTACACTTGTTGTTGCCCATTCGAAACATTCTACAGTTCACAGTCCTACAGTCTGTGTACAGTTCAACATTACACTTGTTGTTACCCATTCGAAACATTCTACAGTTCACAGTCCTACAGTCTGTGTACAGTTCAACATTACACTTGTTGTTGCCCATTCGAAACATTCTACAGTTCACAGTCCTACAGTCTGTGTACAGTTCAACATTACACTTGTTGTTGCCCATTCGAACAAATTTACAGTTCACAGTCCTACAGTCTGTGTACAGTTCAACATTACACTTGTTGTTGCCCATTCGAAACATTCTACAGTTCACAGTCACACAGTCTGTGTACAGTTCAACATTACACTTGTTGTTGCCCATTGGAAACAGTCTACAGTTCACATTCCTACAGTCTGTGTACATTTCAACATTACACTTGTTGTTGCCCATTCGAAACATTCTACAGTTCACAGTCCTACAGTCTGTGTACAGTTCAACATTACACTTGTTGTTGCCCATTCGAAAAATTCTACACTTCACAGTCCTGCAGTATGTGTACAGTTCAACATTACACTTGTTGTTGGCCATTCGAAAAATTCTACAGTTCACAGTCCTACAGTCTGTGTACAGTCCAACATTACACTTGTTTTTGCTCATTCGAAACATTCTACAGTTCACAGTCATACAGTCTGTGAACAGTTCAATATTACACTTGTTGTTGCCAATTGGAAACATTCTACTGTTCACAGTCATACAGTCTGTGTACAGTTCAACATTACACTTGTTGTTGGCCATTCGAAACATTTTACAGTTCACAGTCCTACAGTCTTTGTACAGTTCAATATTACACTTGTTGCCCATTCGAAAAAGTCTACTGTTCACAGTCCTACAGTCTGTGTACAGTTCAACATTACACTTGTTGTTGCCCATTCGAAACATTCGAAACAGTTCAAAATTACATTTGTTGTTGCCCATTCGAAACATTCTACAGTTCACAGTCCTACAGTCTGTGTACAGTTCAACATTACATTTGTTGTTGCCCATTCAAAAAATTCTACAGTCCTACCGTCTGTGTACAGTTCAACATTACACTTGTTGTTGCCCATTCGAAACATTCTACAGTTCACAGTCCTACAGTCTTTGTACAGTTCAATATTACACTTGTTGCCCATTCGAAAAAGTCTACTGTTCACAGTCCTACAGTCTGTGTACAGTTCAACATTACACTTGTTGTTGCCCATTCGAAACATTCTACAGTTCACAGTCCTGTCCTACTGTCTGTGTACTGTTCAAAATTACACTTGTTGTTGCCCATTCGAAACATTCTACAGTTCACAGTCCTACAGTCTGTGTACAGTTCAACATTACATTTGTTGTTGCCCATTCAAAAAATTCTACAGTTCACAGTCCTACAGTATGTGTACAGTTCAACATTAAATTCGCTGTTGCCCATTCGAAAAATTCTACAGTCCACGGTCATACAGTCTGTGTACAGTTCAACATTACACTTGTTGTTGCCCATTCGAAACATTCTACAGTTCACAGTCCTACCGTCTGTGTACAGTTCAACATTACACTTGTTGATGCCCATTCGAAACATTCTACAGTTCACAGTCCTACAGTCTGTGTACAGTTCAACATTACACTTGTTGCTGCCCATTCGAAACATTCTACAGTTCACAGTCCTACAGTCTGTGTACAGTTCGACATTACACTTGTTGTTACCCATTCGAAACATTCTACAGTTCACAGTCCTACAGTCTGTGTACAGTTCAACATTACATTTGTTGTTGCCCATTCGAAAAATTCTACACTTCACAGTCCGACAGTATGTGTACAGTTCAACATTACACTTGTTGTTGGCCATTCGAAAAATTCTACAGTTCACAGTCCTACAGTCTGTGTACAGTCCAACATTACACTTGTTTTTGCTCATTCGAAACATTCTACAGTTCACAGTCATACAGTCTGTGAACAGTTCAATATTACACTTGTTGTTGCCAATTGGAAACATTCTACTGTTCACAGTCATACAGTCTGTGTACAGTTCAACATTACACTTGTTGTTGCCCATTCGAAACATTTTACAGTTCACAGTCCTACAGTCTTTGTACAGTTCAATATTACACTTGTTGCCCATTCGAAAAAGTCTACTGTTCACAGTCCTACAGTCTGTGTACAGTTCAACATTACACTTGTTGTTGCCCATTCGAAACATTCGAAACAGTTCAAAATTACATTTGTTGTTGCCCATTCGAAACATTCTACAGTTCACAGTCCTACAGTCTGTGTACAGTTCAACATTACATTTGTTGTTGCCCATTCAAAAAATTCTACAGTCCTACCGTCTGTGTACAGTTCAACATTACACTTGTTGTTGCCCATTCGAAACATTCTACAGTTCACAGTCATACAGTCTGTGTACAGTTCAACATTACAATTGTTGTTGCCCATTGGAAACAGTCTACAGTTCACATTCCTACAGTCTGTGTACAGTTCAACATTACACTTGTTGTTGCCCATTCGAAACATTCTACAGTTCACAGTCCTGTCCTACTGTCTGTGTACTGTTCAAAATTACACTTGTTTTTGCCCATTCGAAACATTCTACAGTTCACAGTCCTACAGTCTGTGTACAGTTCAACATTACATTTGTTGTTGCCCATTCAAAAAATTCTACAGTTCACAGTCCTACAGTATGTGTACAGTTCAACATTAAATTCGCTGTTGCCCATTCGAAAAATTCTACAGTCCACAGTCATACAGTCTGTGTACAGTTCAACATTACACTTGTTGTTGCCCATTCGAAACATTCTACAGTTCACAGTCCTACCGTCTGTGTACAGTTCAACATTACACTTGTTGATGCCCATTCGAAACATTCTACAGTTCACAGTCCTACAGTCTGTGTACAGTTCAACATTACACTTGTTGTTGCCCATTCGAAACATTCTACAGTTCACAGTCCTACAGTCTGTGTACAGTTCGACATTACACTTGTTGTTACCCATTCGAAACATTCTACAGTTCACACTCCTACAGTCTGTGTACAGTTCAACATTAAACTTGTTGTTGCCCATTCGAAAAATTCTACACTTCACAGTCCGACAGTCTGTGTACAGTTCAACACTACACTTGTTGTTGCCCATTCGAAACATTCTACAGTTCACAGTCCTACAGTCTCTGTACAGTTCGACATTACACTTGTTGTTACCCATTCGAAACATTCTACAGTTCACAGTCCTACAGTCTGTGTACAGTTCAACATTGCACTTGTTGTTGCCCATTAGAAACATTCTACAGTTCACAGTCCTACAGTCTGTGTACAGTTCAACATTACACTTGTTGTTGGCCATTCGAAAAATTCTACAGTCCACAGTCATACAGTATGTGTACAGTTCAACATTACACTTGTTTTTGCTTATTCGAAACATTCTACAGTTGACAGTCATACAGTCTGTGAACAGTTCAATATTACACTTGTTGTTGCCAATTGGAAACATTCTACTGTTCACAGTCATACAGTCTGTGTACAGTTCAACATTACACTTGTTGTTGCCCATTCGAAACATTCTACAGTTCACAGTCCTACAGTCTTTGTACAGTTCAATATTACACTTGTTGCCCATTCGAAAAAGTCTACTGTTCACAGTCCTACAGTCTGTGTACAGTTCAACATTACACTTGTTGTTGCCCATTCGAAACATTCTACAGTTCACAGTCCTGTCCTACTGTCTGTGTACTGTTCAAAATTACACTTGTTGTTGCCCATTCGAAACATTCTACAGTTCACAGTCCTACAGTCTGTGTACAGTTCAACATTACATTTGTTGTTGCCCATTCAAAAAATTCTACAGTTCACAGTCCTACAGTATGTGTACAGTTCAACATTAAATTCGCTGTTGCCCATTCGAAAAATTCTACAGTCCACAGTCATACAGTCTGTGTACAGTTCAACATTACACTTGTTGTTGCCCATTCGAAACATTCTACAGTTCACAGTCCTACCGTCTGTGTACAGTTCAACATTACACTTGTTGATGCCCATTCGAAACATTCTACAGTTCACAGTCCTACAGTCTGTGTACAGTTCAACATTACACTTGTTGCTGCCCATTCGAAACATTCTACAGTTCACAGTCCTACAGTCTGTGTACAGTTCGACATTACACTTGTTGTTACCCATTCGAAACATTCTACAGTTCACAGTCCTACAGTCTGTGTACAGTTCAACATTACACTTGTTGTTGCCCATTCGAAAAATTCTACACTTCACAGTCCGACAGTATGTGTACAGTTCAACATTACACTTGTTGTTGGCCATTCGAAAAATTCTACAGTTCACAGTCCTACAGTCTGTGTACAGTCCAACATTACACTTGTTTTTGCTCATTCGAAACATTCTACAGTTCACAGTCATACAGTCTGTGAACAGTTCAATATTACACTTGTTGTTGCCAATTGGAAACATTCTACTGTTCACAGTCATACAGTCTGTGTACAGTTCAACATTACACTTGTTGTTGGCCATTCGAAACATTTTACAGTTCACAGTCCTACAGTCTTTGTACAGTTCAATATTACACTTGTTGCCCATTCGCAAAAGTCTACTGTTCACAGTCCTACAGTCTGTGTACAGTTCAACATTACACTTGTTGTTGCCCATTCGAAACATTCGAAACAGTTCAAAATTACATTTGTTGTTGCCCATTCGAAACATTCTACAGTTCACAGTCCTACAGTCTGTGTACAGTTCAACATTACATTTGTTGTTGCCCATTCAAAAAATTCTACAGTCCTACCGTCTGTGTACAGTTCAACATTACACTTGTTGTTGCCCATTCGAAACATTCTGCAGTTCACAGTCATACAGTCTGTGTACAGTTCAACATTACAATTGTTGTTGCCCATTGGAAACAGTCTACAGTTCACATTCCTACAGTCTGTGTACAGTTCAACATTACACTTGTTGTTGCCCATTCGAAACATTCTACAGTTCACAGTCCTGTCCTACTGTCTGTGTACTGTTCAAAATTACACTTGTTTTTGCCCATTCGAAACATTCTACAGTTCACAGTCCTACAGTCTGTGTACAGTTCAACATTACATTTGTTGTTGCCCATTCAAAAAATTCTACAGTTCACAGTCCTACAGTATGTGTACAGTTCAACATTAAATTCGCTGTTGCCCATTCGAAAAATTCTACAGTCCACAGTCATACAGTCTGTGTACAGTTCAACATTACACTTGTTGTTGTCCATTCGAAACATTCTACAGTTCACAGTCCTACCGTCTGTGTACAGTTCAACATTACACTTGTTGATGCCCATTCGAAACATTCTACAGTTCACAGTCCTACAGTCTGTGTACAGTTCAACATTACACTTGTTGCTGCCCATTCGAAACATTCTACAGTTCACAGTCCTACAGTCTGTGTACAGTTCGACATTACACTTGTTGTTACCCATTCGAAACATTCTACAGTTCACAGTCCTACAGTCTGTGTACAGTTCAACATTACACTTGTTGTTGCCCATTCGAAAAATTCTACACTTCACAGTCCGACAGTATGTGTACAGTTCAACATTACACTTGTTGTTGGCCATTCGAAAAATTCTACAGTTCACAGTCCTACAGTCTGTGTACAGTCCAACATTACACTTGTTTTTGCTCATTCGAAACATTCTACAGTTCACAGTCATACAGTCTGTGAACAGTTCAATATTACACTTGTTGTTGCCAATTGGAAACATTCTACTGTTCACAGTCATACAGTCTGTGTACAGTTCAACATTACACTTGTTGTTGCCCATTCGAAACATTCTACAGTTCACAGTCCTACAGTCTGTGTACAGTTCGACATTACACTTGTTGTTACCCATTCGAAACATTCTACAGTTCACAGTCCTACAGTCTGTGTACAGTTCAACATTACAGTTGTTGTTGCCCATTCGAAAAATTCTACACTTCACAGTCCTGCAGTATGTGTACAGTTCAACATTACACTTGTTGTTGGCCATTTGAAAAATTCTACAGTTCACAGTCCTACAGTCTGTGTACAGTCCAACATTACACTTGTTGTTGCCCATTCTAAACATTCTACAGTTCACAGTCATACAGTCTGTGTACAGTTCAATATTACACTTGTTGTTGCCCATTCGAAACATTCTACAGTTCACAGTCCTACAGTCTGTGTACAGTTCAACATTACACTTGTTGTTGCCCATTCGAAAAATTCTACAGTTCACAGTCCTACAGTCTTTGTACAGTTCAATATTACACTTGTTGTTGCCCATTCGAAAAAGTCTACTGTTCACAGTCCTACAGTCTGTGTACAGTTCAACATTACACTTGTTGTTGCCCATTCGAAACATTCTACAGTTCACAGTCCTACAGTCTGTGTACAGTTCAACATTACACTTGTTGTTGAATATTCAAAACATTCTACAGTTCAGTCCTACAGTCTGTGTACAGTTCAACACTACACTTGTTGTTGCCCATTCGAAACAGTCTACAGTCCACAGTCATACAGTATGTGTACAGTTCAACATTACACTTGTTGTTGCCCATTCGAAACATTCTACAGTTCACAGTCCTACCGTCTGTGTACAGTTCAACATTACACTTGTTGTTGCCCATTCGAAACATTCTACAGTTCACAGTCATACAGTCTGTGTACAGTTCAACATTACACTTGTTGTTGCCCATTGGAAACAGTCTACAGTTCACATTCCTACAGTCTGTGTACAGTTCAACATTACACTCGTTGTTGCCCATTCGAAACATTCTACAGTTCACAGTCCTACTGTCTGTGTAAAGTTCAACATTACACTTGTTGATGCCCATTCGAAATATTCTACAGTTCACAGTCCTACAGTCTGTGTACAGTTCCACATTACACTAGTTGATGCCCATTCGAAACATTCTACAGTTCACAGTCGTACAGTCTGTGTACAGTTCAACATTACACTTATTATTGCCCATTCGAAATATTCTCCAGTACACAGTCCTAGAGTATGTGTACAGTTCAACATCACACTTGTTGTTGCCCATTCGAAACATTCTACAGTTCACAGTCCTACAGTCTGTGTACAGTTCAACATTACACTTGTTGTTGTCCATTCGAATAATTCGACAGCTCACAGTCCTACAGTATGTGTACAGTTCAACATTACACTTGTTGATGCCCATTTGAAACATTCGACAGCTCACAGTCCTACAGTCTGTGCATAGTTCAACATTACACTTGTTGTTGCCCATTCGAAACATTCTACAGTTCACAGTCCTACAGTCTGTGTACAGTTCAACATTACACTAGTTGTTGCCCATTCGAAACATTCTACAGTTCACAGTCCTACAGTCTGTGTACCGTTCAACATTACACTAGTTGTTGCCCATTCGAAACATTCTACAATTCACAGTCCTACAGTCTGTGTACAGTATAACATTACACTAGTTGTTGCCCATTCGAAACATTCTACAGTTCATAGTCCTACAGTCTGTGTACAGTTCAACATTACACTAGTTGTTGCCCATTCGAAACATTCTACAGTTCACAGTCCTACAGTCTGTGTACAGTTCAACATTACACTAGTTGTTGCCTATTCGAAACATTCTACAGTTCGCAGTCCTACAGTCTGTGTACAGTTCAACATTACACTTGTTGATGCACATTCGAAACATTCTACAGATCACAGTCTTACAGTCTGTGTACAGTTCAACATTACACTTGTTGTTGCCCATTCGAAAAATTATACAGTTCACAGTCCAACAGTCTGTGTACAGTTCAAAATTACACTTGTTGTTGCCCACTCGAAACATTCTACAGTTCACAGTCCTACAGTCTGTGTACAGTTCAACATTACACTTGTTGTTGCCCATTCGAAAAATTATACACTTCACAGTCCTACAGTATGTGTACAGTTCAACATTACACTTGTTGTTGGCCATTCGAAACATTCTACAGTTCACAGTCATACAGTCTGTGAACAGTTCAATATTACACTTGTTGTTGCCCATTCGAAACATTCTACAGTTCACAGTCATACAGTCTGTGTATAGTTCAATATTACACTTGCAGTTACCCATTCGAAAAATTCTACAGTTCACAGTCCTGTCCTACTGTCTGTGTACAGTTCAAAATTACACTTGTTGTTGCCCATTCGAAACATTCTACAGTTCACAGTCCTACAGTCTGTGTACAGTTCAACATTACATTTGTTGTTGCCCATTCAAAAAATTCTACAGTTCACAGTCCTACAGTATGTGTACAGTTCAACATTAAATTCGCTGTTGCCCATTCGAAAAATTCTACAGTCCACAGTCATACAGTCTGTGTACAGTTCAACATTACACTTGTTGTTGCCCATTCGAAACATTCTACAGTTCACAATCCTACAGTCTGTGTATAGTTCAACACTACACTTGTTGTTGCCCATTCGAAACAGTCTACAGTCCACAGTCATACAGTATGTATACAGTTCAACATTACA
>JAHLWY010002458.1:0-12023 GCA_020002185.1 Paraescarpia echinospica | reverse complement strand
AGTAGGGTGTATGTGACAGTTGGTGCATATGAGTGTGTATGTGACAGTGGGCGTGTAGGAGGGTGTATGTGACAGTGGGCCCATAGGTGGGAGTATGTGATAGTGGGTGCATAGGAGGGTGTATCTGACAGTGGGCCCATAGGAGTGTGTATGTGTCAGTAGGTGCATAGTAGGGTAGATGTGACAGTGGGTGCATATGAGGGTTTATGTGACCGTGGGCCCATAGGACGGTGTATGTGACAGTGGGTGCATAGTAGGGTGTATGTGACAATGGGTGCATAGTGGGGTTATGTTACAGTGGGCCCATAGGATGGTGTATGTGACAGTGGGTGCATAGTAGGGTGTATTTGACAATGGGTGCATAGTGGGGTCATGTTACAGTAGGCCCATAGGAGGGTTTATGTTACAGTGGGCCCATAGGAAGGTGTATGCGACAGTGGGTTCATTGTAGGGTGTATGTGACTGTGGGCCCATAGGAGGGTGTATGTGATAGTGGGCCCAAAGGAGGGTGTATGTGACAGTGGGCCCATGGGAGGGTGTATGTGACAGTGGGTGCATAAGAGGGTGTATGTGACAGTGGGTGCATGGCAGAGTGTAGGTGACAGTGGGCGCGTAGGAGGGTGTATGTGACAGTGGGTGCATTATAGGGTGTATGTGACAATGGGTGCATAGTAGGGTGTATGTGACAGTGTGCACATAGGAGGGTGTATGTGACAGTGGGCGTGTAGGAGGGTGCATGTGACAGTGGGTCCATAGGAGGGTGTATGTGACAGTGGGTAGATAGGAGGGTGTATGTGACAGTTGGCCATTAGGAGGGTGTATGTGACAGTGGGTGCATAGTAGGGTGTATGTGACAGTGGGTGCATAGCAGGGTGTATGTGACAGTGCGCACATAGGAGGGTGTATGTGACAGTGGGCGCATAGGAGGGTGTATGTAACAGTGGGCCCATAGGAGGTTGTATGTGACAGTGGATGCATAGTAGGGTGTATGTGACAGTGCGCACATAGGAGGGTGTATGTGACAGTGGGTGCGTAGGAGGGTGTATGTGACAGTGGGCGCGTAGGAGGGTGTATGTGAGAGTGGGTGCATTATAGGGTGTATGTGACAGTGGGCCCATAGGAAGTGTATGTGACAGTGGGCCCATAGGAGGGCGTATGTGACGGTGGGTGCGTAGTGGGTGTTTGTGACAGTGGTCCCATAGGAGAGTGTATGTGACAGTGGGCCCATAGGAGGGTGTATGTGACAGTGGGTAGATAGGAGGGTGTATGTGACAGTAGGCCCATAGGAGGGTGTATGTGACAGTGGGTGCATAGTAGGGCGAATGTGACAGTGGGCGCATAGGAGGGTGTATCTGACAGTGTCTGTAAAAGAGGGTGTATGTGACAGTGGGTACATAGTAGGGTGTATCTGACAGTGGGCCTATAGGAGGGTGTATGTGACAGTGGGTGCTTAGTAGGGTGTATGTGACATTGGGTGCATAGGAGGGTGTATGTGACAGTGGGCGCTTAGGAGGGTGTATGTGACAGTGGGCACGTAGGAGGGTGTATGTGACAGTGGGCGTGTAGGAGGGTGTATTTGACAGTGGGCCCATAGGAGGGTGTATGTGACAGTGGGCGCATAGGAGGGTGTATCTCATAGTGGGTGCATTGTAGGGTGTATGTTACAGTGAGCCCATATGAGGGTGTATGTGACAGTGGGTGCATAGTAGGGTGTATGTGACATCGTGTGCGTAGGAGGGTGTATGTGACAGTGGGCGCATATGAGGGTGTTTGTGACAGTGGGTGCTTAGGCGGGTGTATGTGACAGTGAGTGCATAGTAGGCTGTATGTGACAGTGGGCCCATAGGTGGATGTATGTAACAGTGGGTGCATATTAGGGTGTATCTGACAGTGTCTGCATAGGAGGGTGTATGTGACAGTGGGTGCAAAGTAGGGTGTATGTGACAGTAGCCCCATAGGAGGGTATATGTGACAGTGGGTGCATAGTAGGGTGTATATGACAGTTGGTGCATAGGAGTGTGTATGTGACAGTGGGCGTGTAGGAGGGTGTATGTGACAGTGGGCCCATAGGTGGGAGTATGTGATAGTGGGTACATAGGAGTGTGTATCTGACAGTGGGCCCATAGGAGGGTGTATGTGACAGTAGGTGCATAGTAGGGTAGATGTGACAGTGGCTGCATATGAGGGTTTATGTGACCGTGGGCCCATAGGACGGTGTATGTGACAGTGGGTGCATAGTAGGGTGTATGTGACAATGGGTGCATAGTGGGGTTATGTTACAGTGGGCCCATAGGATGGTGTATGTGACAGTGGGTGCATAGTAGGGTGTTTGTGACAATGGGTGCATAGTGGGGTTATGTTACAGTAAGCCCATAGGAGGGTGTATGTGACAGTGGGCCCATAGGTAGGTGTATGTGACAGTGGGCCCATAGGACGGTGTATGTGATTGTGGGCCCATAGGAGGGTGTATGTGATAGTGGGCCCATAGGAGGGAGTATGTGACAGTGGGCCCATAGGAGTGTGCATGTGATAGTGGGTGCATAGTATGGTGTATGTGACAGTGGGCGCATAGGAGGGTGTATGTGACAGTGGGTGCATTGTAGGGTGTATGTGACAGTGGGCGCGTAGGAGGGTGTATGTGACGGTGGGCGCAAATGAGGGTGTTTGTGACAGTGGGTGCTTAGGAGGGTGTTTGTGACAGTGGGTGCATACTAGGGTGTATGTGACAGTGGGCCCATAGGAGGGTGTATGTGACAGTGGGTGCATAGTAGGGTGTATGTGACAGTGGGTGCCTATGAGGGTGTATGTGACAGTGGGTGCATAGGAGGGTGTATGTGACAGTGGGTGCATTGTAGGGTGTATGTGACAGTGGGCGCGTAGGAGGGTGTATGTGACAGTGGGCGCAAATGAGGGTGTTTGTGACAGTGGGTGCTTAGGAGGGTGTATGTGACAGTGGGTGTATAGTATGGTGTATGTGACAGTGGGCCCATAGGTGGGTGTATGTGATAGTGGGTGCTTAGGAGGGTGTATGTGACAGTGGGTGTATAGTATGGTGTATGTGACAGTGGGCCCATAGGTGGGTGTATGTGATAGTGGGTGCATAGGAGGGTGTATCTGACAGTGGACCTATAGGAGGGTGTATGTGACAGTGTCCGTATACGAGGGTGTATGTGTCAGTGGGTGCATAGTAGGGTTTACGTGACAGTGGGCCTATTGGAAGGTGTATATGACAGTGGGTGCATAGTAGGGTGTATGTGACAGTGGGCGCATAGGAGGGTGTATCTGACAGTGTCTGCAAAAGAGGGTGTATGTGACAGTGGGTGCTTAGGAGGGTGTTTGTGACAGTGGGTGCATACTAGGGTGTATGTGACAGTGGGCCCATAGGAGGGTGTATGTGACAGTGGGTGCATAGTAGGGTGTATGTGACAGTGGGTGCCTATGAGGGTGTATGTGACAGTGGGTGCATAGGAGGGTGTATGTGACAGTGGGTGCATTGTAGGGTGTATGTGACAGTGGGCGCGTAGGAGGGTGTATGTGACAGTGGGCGCAAATGAGGGTGTTTGTGACAGTGGGTGCTTAGGAGGGTGTATGTGACAGTGGGTGTATAGTATGGTGTATGTGAGAGTGGGCCCATAGGTGGGTGTATGTGATAGTGGGTGCTTAGGAGGGTGTATGTGACAGTGGGTGTATAGTATGGTGTATGTGACAGTGGGCCCATAGGTGGGTGTATGTGATAGTGGGTGCATAGGAGGGTGTATCTGACAGTGGACCCATAGGAGGGTGTATGTGACAGTGTCCGTATACGAGGGTGTATGTGTCAGTGGGTGCATAGTAGGGTTTACGTGACAGTGGGCCTATTGGAGGGTGTATATGACAGTGGGTGCATAGTAGGGTGTATGTGACAGTGGGCGCATAGGAGGGTGTATCTGACAGTGTCTGCAAAAGAGGGTGTATGTGACAGTGGGTACATAGTAGGGTGTATCTGACAGTGGGCCTATAGGAGGGTGTATGTGACAGTGGGTGCAAAGTAGGGTGTATGTGACAGTAGCCCCATAGGAGGGTATATGTGACAGTGGGTGCATAGTAGGGTGTATGTGACAGTTGGTGCATAGGAGGGTGTATGTGACAGTGGGCGTGTAGGAGGGTGTATGTGACAGAGGACCCATAGGTGGGAGTATGTGATAGTGGGTGCATAGGAGGGTGTATCTGACAACGGGCCCATAGGAGGGTGTATGTGACAGAGTCCGCATAGGAGAGTGTGTGTGACAATGGGTGCATAGTACGGTGTATGTGACAGTGGGTGCATAATAGGGTATATGTGACAGTGGGTGCATATGAGGGTTTATGTGAGAGTGGGCTGATAGGATGGTGTATGTGACAGTGGGTGCATAGTAGGATGTAAGTGACAATGGGAGCATAGTAGGTTTATGTTACAGTGGGCCCATAGGAGGGTGTATGTGACAGTGGGCCCATAGGAAGGTGTATGCGACAGTGGGAGCATAGTAGGGTGTATGTGACAGTGGGCCCATAGGAAGGTGTATGTGACAGTGGGTGCATAGTAGGGTGTATGTGACAGTGGATGTGTAGGAGGGTGTATGTGAGAGTGGGTGCATAGTAGGGTGTACGTGACAGTGGGCCCGTAGGAGGGTGTATGTGACAGTGGGCCCATAGGAGGGTGTAAGTGACAGTGGGCGCATAGGAGGGAGTATGTAACAATGGGCCTATAGGAGGGTGTATGTGACAGTGGATGCATAGTAGGGTGTATGTGACAGTGGATGCATATGAGGGTGTATGTGACAGTGTGTGCACTGGAGGGAGTATGTGAGAGTGGGTGCATAGGAGGGTGTATGTGACAGTGGTTGCATAGTAGGGTGTATGTGACAGTGGGCGCATAGGAAGGTCTATGTGACAGTGGGCGCATATGAGGGTGTTTGTGACAGTGGGTGCTTAGGAGGGTGTATGTGACAGTGGGTGCATAGTAGGGTGTATGTGATAGTGGGCCCAAAGGAGGGTGTATGAGACAGTGGGCCCATGGAAGGGTGTATGTGACAGTGGGTGCATGGTAGAGTGTAGGTGACAGTGGGCACGTAGGAGGGTGTATGTGACAGTGGGTGCATTATAGGGTGTATGTGACAATGGGTGCATAGTAGGGTGTATGTGACAGTGGGCGCGTTGGAGGGTGTATGTGACAGTGGGCATGTAGGAGGGTGCATGTGACAGGGGGTCCATAGGAGGGTGTATGTGACAGTGGGTAGATAGGAGGGTGTATGTGACAGTTGGCCATTAGGAGGGTGTATGTGACAGTGGGTGCATAGTAGGGTGTATGTGACAGTGGGTGCATAGCAGGGTGTATGTGACAGTGCGCACATAGGAGGGTGTATGTGACAATGGGTGCGTAGGAGGGTGTATGTGACAGTGGGCGCGTAGGAGGGTGTATGTGACAGTGGGTGCATTATAGGGTGTATGTGACAGTGGGCGCGTAGGCGGGTGTATGTGTCAGTGGGTGCATTATAGGGTGTATGTGACAGTGGGCCCATAGGAAGTGTATGTGACAGTGGGCCCATAGGAGGGCGTATGTGACGGTGGGTGCGTAGTGGGTGTATGTGACAGTAGTCCCATAGGAGGGTGTATGTGACAGTGGGCCCATAGGAGGGTGTATGTGACAGTGGGTAGATAGGAGGGTGTATGTGACAGTATGCCCATAGGAGGGTGTATGTGACAGTGGGTGAATAGTAGGGTGTATATGACAGTGGGCCCATAGGAAGGTGTATGTGACAGTGGGCCCATAGGAGGGTGTATGTGATAGTGGCCCATAGGAGGGTGTATGTGATAATGGGCCCATAGGAGGGAGTATGTGACAGTGGGCCCATAGGAGTGTGTATGTGATAGTGGGTGCATAGTATGGTGTATGTGACAGTGGGCGCATAGGAGGGTGTATGTAACAGTGGGCCCATAGGAGGGTGTGTGTGACAGTGGATGCATAGTAGGGTGTATGTGACAATGGGTGCATATGTGGTTGTATGTGACAGTGGGTTCATTGTAGGGTGTATGTGACAGTGGGCGCGTAGGAGGGTGTATGTGACAGTGGGCGCAAATGAGGGTGTTTGTGACAGTGGGTGCTTAGGAGGGTGTTTGTGACAGTGGGTGCATACTAGGTTGTATGTGACAGTGGGCCCATAGGAGGGTGTATGTGACAGTGGGTGCATAGTAGGGTGTATGTGACAGTGGGTGCCTATGAGGGTGTATGTGACAGTGGGTGCATAGGAGGGTGTATGTGACAGTGGGTGCATTGTAGGGTGTATGTGACAGTGGGCGCGTAGGAGGGTGTATGTGACAGTGGGCGCAAATGAGGGTGTTTGTGACAGTGGGTGCTTAGGGGGGTGTAGGTGACAGTGGGTGTATAGTATGGTGTATGTGACAGTGGGCCCATAGGTGGGTGTATGTGATAGTGGGTGCATAGGAGGGTGTATCTGACAGTGGACCCATAGGAGGGTGTATGTGACAGTGGGTGCATAGGAGGGTGTATGTGACAGTGGTTGCATAGTAGGGTGAATGTGACAGTGGGCGCATAGGAGGGTCTATGTGACAGTGGGCGCATATGAGGGTGTTTGTGACAGTGGGTGCTTAGGAGGGTGTATGTGACAGTGGGTGCATAGTAGGGTGTATGTGATAGTGGGCCCAAATGAGGGTGTATGAGACAGTTGGCCCATGGGAGGGTGTATGTGACAGTGGGTGCATAGGAGGGTGTATGTGACAGTGGGTGCATGGTAGAGTGTAGGTGACAGTGGGCACGTAGGAGGGTGTATGTGACAGTGGGTGCATTATAGGGTGTATGTGACAATGGGTGCATAGTAGGGTGTATGTGACAGTGGGCGCATTGGAGGGTGTATGTGACAGTGGGCGTGTAGGAGGGTGCATGTGACAGTTGGCCATTAGGAGGGTGTATGTGACAGTGGGTGCATAGTAGGGTGTATGTGACAGTGGGTGCATAGCAGGGTGTATGTGACAGTGCGCACATAGGAGGGTGTATGTGACAGTGGGCGCGTAGGAGGGTGTATGAGACAGTGGGCCCATGGGGGGGTGTATGTGACAGTGGGTGCATACGAGGGTGTATGTGACAGTGGGTGCATGGTAGAGTGTAAGTGACAGTGGGCACGTAGGAGGGTGTATGTGACAGTGGGTGCATTATAGGGTGTATGTGACAATGGGTGCATAGTAGGGTGTATGTGACAGTGGGCGCATTGGAGGGTGTATGTGACAGTGGGCGTGTAGGAGGGTGCATGTGACAGGGGGTCCATAGGAGGGTGTATGTGACAGTGGGTAGATAGGAGGGTGTATGTGACAGTTGGCCATTAGGAGGGTGTATGTGACAGTGGGTGCATAGCAGGGTGGATGTGACAGTGCGCACATAGGAGGGTGTATGTGACAGTGGGTGCGTAGGAGGGTGTATGTGACAGTGGGCGCGTAGGAGGGTGTATGTGACAGTGGGTGCATTATAGGGTGTATGTGACAGTGGGCGCGTAGGAGGGTGTATGTGACAGTGGGTGCATTATAGGGTGTATGTGACAGTGGGCCCATAGGAAGTGTATGTGACAGTGGGCCCATAGGAGGGCGTATGTGACGGTGGGTGCGTAGTGGGTGTATGTGACAGTAGTCCCATAGGAGGGTGTATGTGACAGTGGGCCCATAGGAGGGTGTATGTGACAGTGGGTAGATAGGAGGGTGTATGTGACAGTATGCCCATAGGAGGGTGTATGTGACAGTGGGTGAATAGTAGGGTGTATATGACAGTGGGCCCATAGGAAGGTGTATGTGACAGTCGGCCCATAGGAGGGTGTATGTGATAGTGGCCCATAGGAGGGTGTATGTGATAATGGGCCCATAGGAGGGAGTATGTGACAGTGGGCCCATAGGAGTGTGTATGTGATAGTGGGTGCATAGTATGGTGTATGTGACAGTGGGCGCATAGGAGGGTGTATGTAACAGTGGATGCATAGTAGGGTGTATGTGACAATGGGTGCATATGTGTTTGTATGTGACAGTGGGTGCATTGTAGGGTGTATGTGACAGTGGACGCGTAGGAGGGTGTATGTGACAGTGGGCGCAAATGAGGGTGTTTGTGACAGTGGGTGCTTAGGAGGGTGTTTGTGACAGTGGGTGCATACTAGGGTGTATGTGACAGTGGGCCCATAGGAGGGTGCCTATGAGGGTGTATGTGACAGTGGGTGCATAGGAGGGTGTATGTGACAGTGGGTGCATTGTAGGGTGTATGTGACAGTGGGCGCGTAGGAGGGTGTATGTGACAGTGGACGTAAATGAGGGTGTTTGTGACAGTGGGTGCTTAGGGGGGTGTATATGACAGTGCGTGTATAGTATGGTGTATGTGACAGTGGGCCCATAGGTGGGTGTATGTGATAGTGGGTGCTTAGGAGGGTGTATGTGACAGTGAGTATAGTATGGTGTATGTGACAGTGGGCCCATAGGTGGGTGTATGTGATAGTGGGTGCATAGGAGGGTGTATCTGACAGTGGACCTATAGGAGGGTGTATGTGACAGTGTCCGTATACGAGGGTGTATGTGTCAGTGGGTGCATAGTAGGGTTTACGTGACAGTGGGCCTATTGGAAGGTGTATATGACAGTGGGTGCATAGTAGGGTGTATGTGACAGTGGGCGCATAGGAGGGTGTATCTGACAGTGTCTGCAAAAGAGGGTGTATGTGACAGTGGGTGCTTAGGAGGGTGTTTGTGACAGTGGGTGCATACTAGGGTGTATGTGACAGTGGGCCCATAGGAGGGTGTATGTGACAGTGGGTGCATAGTAGGGTGTATGTGACAGTGGGTGCCTATGAGGGTGTATGTGACAGTGGGTGCATAGGAGGGTGTATGTGACAGTGGGTGCATAGTAGGGTGTATGTGACAGTGGGTGCCTATGAGGGTGTATGTGACAGTGGGTGCATAGGAGGGTGTATGTGACAGTGGGTGCATTGTAGGGTGTATGTGACAGTGGGCGCGTAGGAGGGTGTATGTGACAGTGGGCGCATATGAGGGTGTTTGTGACAGTGGGTGCTTAGGAGGGTGTATGTGACAGTGGGTGTATAGTATGGTGTATGTGACAGTGGGCCCATAGGTGGGTGTATGTGATAGTGGGTGCATAGGAGGGTGTATCTGACAGTGGACCCATAGGAGGGTGTATGTGACAGTGTCCGTATACGAGGGTGTATGTGTCAGTGGGTGCATAGTAGGGTTTACGTGACAGTGGGCCTATTGGAGGGTGTATATGACAGTGGGTGCATAGTAGGGTGTATGTGACAGTGGGCGCATAGGAGGGTGTATCTGACAGTGTCTGCAAAAGGGTGTATGTGACAGTGGGTACATAGTAGGGTGTATCTGACAGTGGGCCTATAGGAGGGTGTATGTGACAGTGGGTGCTTAGTAGGGTGTATGTGACATTGGGTGCATAGGAGGGTGTATGTGACAGTGGGCGCTTAGGAGGGTGTATGTGACATTGGGCACGTAGGAGGGTGTATGTGACAGAGGGCGCATAGGAGTGTGTATCTCATAGTGGGTGCATTGTAGGGTGTATGTGATAGTGGGCCCATATGAGGGTGTATGTGACAGTGGGTGCATAGTAGGGTGTATGTGACAGTGGGTGCGTAGGAGGGTGTATGTGACAGTGGGCGCATATGAGGGTGTTTGTGACAGTGGGTGCTTAGGCGGGTGTATGTGACAGTGAGTGCATAGTAGGCTGTATGTGACAGTGGGGCCATAGGTGGATGTATGTAACAGTGGTTGCATATTAGGGTGTATCTGACAGTGTCTGCATAGGAGGGTGTATGTGACAGTGGGTGCAAAGTAGGGTGTATGTGACAGTAGCCCCATAGGAGGGTATATGTGACAGTGGGTGCATAGTAGGGTGTATGTGACAGTTGGTGCATAGGAGGGTGTATGTGACAGTGGGCGTGTAGGAGGGTGTATGTGACAGAGGGCCCATAGGTGGGAGTATGTGATAGTGGGTGCATAGGAGGGTGTATCTGACAACGGGCCCATAGGAGGGTGTATGTGACAGAGTCCGCATAGGAGAGTGTGTGTGACAATGGGTGCATAGTACGGTGTATGTGACAGTGGGTGCATAATAGGGTATATGTGACAGTGGGTGCATATGAGGGTTTATGTGAGAGTGGGCTGATAGGATGGTGTATGTGACAGTGGGTGCATAGTAGGATGTAAGTGACAATGGGAGCATAGTAGGTTTATGTTACAGTGGGCCCATAGGAGGGTGTATGTGACAGTGGGCCCATAGGAAGGTGTATGCGACAGTGGGAGCATAGTAGGGTGTATGTGACAGTGGGCCCATAGGAAGGTGTATGTGACAGTGGGTGCATAGTAGGGTGTATGTGACAGTGGATGTGTAGGAGGGTGTATGTGAGAGTGGGTGCATAGTAGGGTGTACGTGACAGTGGGCCCGTAGGAGGGTGTATGTGACAGTGGGCCCATAGGAGGGTGTAAGTGACAGTGGGCGCATAGGAGGGAGTATGTAACAATGGGCCTATAGGAGGGTGTATGTGACAGTGGATGCATAGTAGGGTGTATGTGACAGTGGATGCATATGAGGGTGTATGTGACAGTGTGTGCACTGGAGGGAGTATGTGAGAGTGGGTGCATAGGAGGGTGTATGTGACAGTGGTTGCATAGTAGGGTGTATGTGACAGTGGGCGCATAGGAAGGTCTATGTGACAGTGGGCGCATATGAGGGTGTTTGTGACAGTGGGTGCTTAGGAGGGTGTATGTGACAGTGGGTGCATAGTAGGGTGTATGTGATAGTGGGCCCAAAGGAGGGTGTATGAGACAGTGGGCCCATGGGAGGGTGTATGTGACAGTGGGTGCATAGGAGGGTGTATGTGACAGTGGGTGCATGGTAGAGTGTAGGTGACAGTGGGCACGTAGGAGGGTGTATGTGACAGTGGGTGCATTATAGGGTGTATGTGACAGTGGGTGCATAGTAGGGTGTATGTGACAGTGGGCGCATTGGAGGGTGTATGTGACAGTGGGCGTGTAGGAGGGTGCATGTGACAGGGGGTCCATAGGAGGGTGTATGTGACAGTGGGTAGATAGGAGGGTGTATGTGACAGTTGGCCATTAGGAGGGTGTATGTGACAGTGGGTGCATAGTAGGGTGTATGTGACAGTGGGTGCATAGCAGGGTGTATGTGACAGTGCGCACATAGGAGGGTGTATGTGACAGTGGGTGCGTAGGAGGGTGTATGTGACAGTGGGCGCGTAGGAGGGTGTATGTGACAGTGGGTGCATTATAGGGTGTATGTGACAGTGGGCGCGTAGGCGGGTGTATGTGACAGTGGGTGCATTATAGGGTGTATGTGACAGTGGGCCCATAGGAAGTGTATGTGACAGTGGGCCCATAGGAGGGCGTATGTGACGGTGGGTGCGTAGTGGGTGTATGTGACAGTAGTCCCATAGGAGGGTGTATGTGACAGTGGGCCCATAAGAGGGTGTATGTGACAGTGGGTAGATAGGAGGGTGTATGTGACAGTATGCCCATAGGAGGGTGTATGTGACAGTGGGTGAATAGTAGGGTGTATATGACAGTGGGCCCATAGGAAGGTGTATGTGACAGTCGGCCCTTAGGAGGGTGTATGTGATAGTGGCCCATAGGAGGGTGTATGTGATAATGGGCCCATAGGAGGGAGTATGTGACAGTGGGCCCATAGGAGGGTGTATGTGATAGTGGGTGCATAGTATGGTGTATGTGACAGTGGGCGCATAGGAGGGTGTATGTAACAGTGGGCCCATAGGAGGGTGTGTGTGACAGTGGATGCATAGTAGGGTGTATGTGACAATGGGTGCATATGTGGTTGTATGTGACAGTGGGTTCATTGTAGGGTGTATGTGACAGTGGGCGCGTAGGAGGGTGTATGTGACAGTGGGCGCAAATGAGGGTGTTTGTGACAGTGGGTGCTTAGGGGGGTGTAGGTGACAGTGGGTGTATAGTATGGTGTATGTGACAGT
>JAHLWY010002457.1:0-12027 GCA_020002185.1 Paraescarpia echinospica | reverse complement strand
GAATGAATGAAAGAATGAATGAATGAATGTGTCAATGAATGCTTGAATGAATGAATGGTTGAATGAGTGAATGAATGAATGAATGAATGAATGGTTGAATGAATGAATGAATGAATGAATTGTTGAAAGAATGAATGAATTGTTGAAAGAATGAATGAATGAATGAATGAATGAATGAATAAACGAATGAATGAATGGTTGAATGAATGAATTAATGGTTTAATGAATGAATGAAAGGTTGAATGAATGAATGGTTGAATGAATGAATGGTAGAATGAATGAATGAATTAATGAATGATTCGTTGAATGAATGAATGAATGAATGAATGAATGAATGAATGAATGAATGGTTGAATGAGTGATGAATGAATGAATGAATGAATGAATGAATCGTTGAATGAATGAATGAATGAATGAATCGTTGAATGAATGAATGGTTGAATGAAAGAATGAATAAATGAATGAATGATTGAATAATGGTTGAATGAATTAATGGTTGAATGAATGAATGAATGAATGAATTGTTGAATGAATGAATGAATGAATGAATGAATGATTCGTTGAATGAATGAATGAATGAATGAATGAATGAATGAATCGTTGAATGAATGAATGGTTGAATGAAAGAATGAATAAATGAATGAATGATTGAATAATGGTTGAATGAACGAATGGTTGAATGAATGGTTGAATGAATGAATGGTTGAATGAATGAATGGTTGAATGAATTAATGAATGAATGAATGAATGAATCGTTGAATGAATGAATGAATGAATGAGTGAATCGTTTAATGAATGAATGAATGAATGAATCGTTGAATGAATGAATGGTTGAATGAAAGAATGAATGAATGAATGAATGAATGGTTGAATAATGGTTGAATGAATGAATGAATGGTTGAATGAATGAATGAATGAATGTATGAGTGAATGAATGAATGATTGAATGAATGGATGAATTAATCAATGAATGAATGTGTCAATGAACGGTTGAAAGAATGAATGGTTGAATGAGTGAATGAATGAATGAATGAATGGTTGAATGAATGAATGAAGGAATGGTTGAATGAATGAATGAATGATTGAATGATTGAATGAATGAAAGAATGAATGAATGAATGTGTCAAAGAAAGGTTGAATGAATGAATGGTTGAATGAGTGAATGAATGAATGAATGGTTGAAAGAATGAATGAATAAATGAATGAATGATTGAATAATGGTTGAATGAATGAATGGTTGAATGATTGAATGAATGAATGAATGGTTGAGTGAATGAACGAATGAATGAATGAATGAATGAGTGAATGAATGAATGATTGAATGAATGGATGAATGAATCAATGAATGAATGTGTCAATGAATGGTTGAAAGAATGAATGGTTGAATGAGTGAATGAATGAATGGTTGAATGAATGAATGAATGAAGGAATGGTTGAATGAATGAATGAATGAATGAATGAATGATTGAACGAATGAAAGAATGAATGAATGAATGTGTCAATGAAAGGTTGAATGAATGAATGGTTGAATGAGTGAATGAATGAATGAATGAATGGTTGAATGAATGAATGAATGAATGAATGAATGAATGAATGAATGAATGAAAGAAAGAAAGAATGAATGAGTGAATGAATGAATGAATGAATGAGTGAACGGTTGAATGAATGAATGAATGAATGGTTGAATGAATGAATGAAAGAATGAATGTTTGAATGGTTGAATGAATGAATGGTTGAATGAATGAATGAGTGAACGAAAGAATGAATGGTAGAATGAATGAATGAATGGATGATTTAATGAATGAATGAATGGTTGAATGAGTGAATGAATGAGTGAATGGTTGAATGGCTGAATGACTGGCTGAATGAATGGCTGAATGAATGGCTGAATGAATGAAAGAATGGTTGAATGAGTGAATGGTTGAATGAATGAATGGTTGAATGAATGAATGAATGAATGAATCGTTGAATGAATGAATGATTCGTTGAATGAATGAATGAATGAATGAATGAATGAATCGTTGAATGAATGAATGGTTGAATGAAAGAATGAATAAATGAATGAATGATTGAATAATGGTTGAATGAAAGAATGGTTGAATGAATGAAAGAATGAATGAACGAATGGTTGAATGAATGAATGAATGAATGGTTGAATAATGGTTGAATGAATGATTGAATGAATGGGTGAATGAATGAATCAATGAATGAATAAATGAATGAATGAATGAATGAATTAATGACTGGTTGAGTGAATGAATGGATGAATCAATGAATGAATGAACGAATGAATGAACGGTTGAATGAATGAATGAATGGTTGAATGAATGAATGAATGAATTAATTAATGGTTTAATGAGTGAATGAATGAATGAATGGTTGAATGAATGAATGAATGAATGAATGAATCAATGGTTGAAAGAATGAATGAATGAATGAATGAATGAATGAATGAATGAATGAATGAATGAATGAATGAATGAATGAATGAATGAATGAATGAATGAATGAATGAATGAATGAATGAATGAATGAATGAATGAATGAATGAATGAATGAATGAATGAATGAATGAATGAATGAATGAATGAATGAATGAATGAATGAATGAATGAATGAATGAATGAATGAATGAATGAATGAATGAATGAATGAATGAATGAATGAATGAATGAATGAATGAATGAATGAATGAATGAATGAATGAATGAATGAATGAATGAATGAATGAATGAATGAATGAATGGTTGAAAGAATGAATGAATGAATGAATGAATGAATGAATGAAAGAATGAACGAATGAGTAAACGAATGAATGAATGAATGAGTGAATGGTTGAATGAATGAATGAATGAATGGTTGAATGAATGAATGAATGGTTGAATGAATGAATGAATGGTTGAATGAATGAATGAATGTTTGAATGAATGAAGGTATGAATGAATGAATGAATGAATGGTTGAATGAATGAATGAATGAATGAATGAATGGTTGAATGGTTGAATGAATGAATGGTTGAATGAATAGTTGAGTGAATGAAAGAATGAACGGTAGAATGAATGAATGAATGGATGATTTAATGAATAAATGAATGGTTGGATGAATGAATGGTTGAATGGATGAATGAGTGGCTGAATGAATGAAAGAATGGTTGAATGAATGAATGGTTGAATGAATGAATGGTTGAATGAATGAATGGTTGAATGAATGAATGAATGAATGAATGAATGAATGAATGGTTGAATGAATGAATGAATGAATGAATGGTTGAATGAATGAATGAATGGTTGAATGAATGAATGAATGGTTGAATGAATTAATGAATTAATGGTCGAATGAATGAATTAATGAAAGGCTGAATAGTTGAATGAATGAATGGTTGAATGAATGAATGAGAGAATGAAAGAATGAATGGTAGAATGAATGGTAGAATGAATGAATGAATGAATGGATGATTTAATGAATGAATGAATGGTTGAATGAATGAATGTTTGAATGAATGAAAGGTTGAATGAATGAATGGTTGAATGAATGAATGTATGAACGAATGAATGGTTGAATGAATGAATGAATGGTTGAATGAATGAAAGAATGGTTGAATGAATGAATGAATGGTTGAATGAATGAATGAATGGTTGAATGAATGAAAGAATGAATGAATGAATTAATGAATAAATGAATGGTTGAATGAATGAATGGTTGAATGAATGAATGGATGAAAGAATGAATGAATGAATGAATGAACGAATGAATGAATGGTTGAATGAATGAATCAATGAATGAATGAATGAATTAATGAATGGTTGAATGAATGAATGGATGAATGAATGAATGAATGAACGAATGAATGAACGGTTGAATGAATGAATGAATGGTTGAATGAATGAATGAATTAATTAATTAATGGTTTAATGAATGAATGAATGAATGGTTGAATGAATTAATGAATGAATGAATCGTTGAATGAATGAATGGTTGAAAGAAAGAATGAATGAATGAATGGTTGAATAATGGTTGAATGAATGAATGGTTGAATGAATGAATGAATGAATGGTTGAATGAATGAATGAATGAATGGTTGAATGAATGAATGAATGAATGATTGAATGAATGAAAGAATGAATGAATGAATGTGTCAATGAATGCTTGAATGAATGAATGGTTGAATGAGTGAATGAATGAATGAATGAATGAATGGTTGAATGAATGAATGAATGAATGAATGAATGAATGAATGAATGAATGAATGAATGAATGAATGAATGAATGAATGAATGAATAAATGAATGAATGAATGATTGAATGAATGAATGAATGAATGAATGAATGAATGTGTCAATGAATGGTTGAATGAATGAATGGTTGAATGAGTGAATGAATGAATGAATGAATGGTGGAATGAATGAATGGTTGAAAGAATGAATGAATGAATGAATGAATGAATGAATGAAAGAATGAACGAATGAGTAAACGAATGAATGAATGAATGAATGAGTGAATGGTTGAATGAATGAATGAATGAATGGTTGAATGAATGAATGAATGGTTGAATGAATGAATGAATGTTTGAATGAATGAAGGTATGAATGAATGAATGAATGAATGGTTGAATGAGTGAATGAATGAATGAATGGTTGAATGGTTGAATGAATGAATGGTTGAATGAATAGTTGAGTGAATGAAAGAATGAACGGTAGAATGAATGAATGAATGGATGATTTAATGAATAAATGAATGGTTGGATGAATGAATGGTTGAATGGATGAATGAGTGGCTGAATGAATGAAAGAATGGTTGAATGAATGAATGGTTGAATGAATGAATGGTTGAATGAATGAATGGTTGAATGAATGAATGAATGAATAAACGAATGAATGAATGGTTGAATGAATGAATTAATGGTTTAATGAATGAATGAAAGGTTGAATGAATGAATGGTTGAATGAATGAATGGTAGAATGAATGAATGAATTAATGAATGATTCGTTGAATGAATGAATGAATGAATGAATGAATGAATGAATGAATGAATGAATGAATGAGTGGTTGAATGAATGAATGGTTGAATGAATGAATGAATGAATAAACGAATGAATGAATGGTTGAATGAATGAATTAATGGTTTAATGAATGAATGAAAGGTTGAATGAATGAATGGTTGAATGAATGAATGAATGAATGGTTGAATGAATGAATGAATGAATGAGTGAATGAATGAATGATTCGTTGAATGAATGAATGAGTGAATGAATCGTTGAATGAATGAATGGTTGAATGAAAGAATGAATAAATGAATGAATGATTGAATAATGGTTGAATGAATTAATGGTTGAATGAATGAATGAATGAATGAATGAATGGTTGAATGAATGAATGAATGAATGAATGATTCGTTGAATGAATGAATGAATGAATGAATGAATGAATGAATCGTTGAATGAATGAATGGTTGAATGAAAGAATGAATAAATGAATGAATGATTGAATAAAGGTTGAATGAATGAATGGTTGAATGAATGAATGAATGAATGGTTGAATGAATGAATGAATGAATGAATGAATGAGTGATTCGTTGGAATGTATGAATGAAATGGAATGAATGAACGAATGGATGAAATGAATGAAGGAATGGTTGAAATGAATGAATGTAAGGAACGGAATGAATGGTTGAATGAATGAAATGGAATGGTTGAATGAATGGAAAGAATGGTTGAATGAATGAATGAATGGTTGGAATGAATGAAAGAATGGTTGAATGAATGAATGAATGGTTGAATGAATGAAAGAATGAATGAATGAATTAATGAATAAATGAATGGTTGAATGAATGAATGGATGAAAGAATGAATGAATGAATGAATGAATGAACGAATGAATGAATGGTTGAATGAATGAATGAATGAATGAATAAATGAATGAATGAATGAATTAATTAATGAATGGTTGAGTGAATGAATGGATGAATCAATGAATGAATGAACGAACGAATGAACGGTTGAATGAATGAATGAATGGTTGAATGAATGAATGAATTAATTAATTAATGGTTTAATGAGTGAATGAATGAATGAATGGTTGAATGAATGAATGAATCAATGGTTGAAAGAATGAATGAATGAATGAATGAATGAATGAATGAATGAATGAATGAATGAATGAATGAATGAATGAATGAATGAATGTGTCAATGAATGGTTGAATGAATGAATGGTTGAATGAGTGAATGAATGAATGAATGAATGGTGGAATGAATGAATGGTTGAAAGAATGAATGAATGAATGAATGAATGAATGAATGAAAGAATGAACGAATGAGTGAACGAATGAATGAATGAATGAGTGAATGGTTGAATGAATGAATGAATGGTTGAATGAATGAATGAATGGTTGAATGAATGAATGAATGGTTGAATGAATGAATGAATTAATGGTCGAATGAATGAATGAATGAATGGCTGAATAGTTGAATGAATGAATGGTTGAATGAATGAATGAGTGAATGAAAGAATGAATGGTAGAATGAATGGTAGAATGAATGAATGAATGGATGATTTAATGAATGAATGAATGGTTGAATGAATGAATGTTTGAATGAATGAAAGGTTGAATGAATGAATGGTTGAATGAATGAATGTATGAACGAATGAATGGTTGAATGAATGAATGAATGGTTGAATGAATGAAAGAATGGTTGAATGAATGAATGAATGGTTGAATGAATGAAAGAATGAATGAATGAATTAATGAATAAATGAATGGTTGAATGAATGAATGGATGAATGAATGAATGGATGAAAGAATGAATGAATGAATGAATGAACGAATGAATGAATGAATCAATGAATGAATGAATCAATGAATGAATGAATCAATGAATGAATGGTTGAATGAAAGAATGGATGAATGAATGAATGAATGAACGAATGAATGAACGGTTGAATGAATGAATGAATGGTTGAATGAATGAATTAATTAATTAATTAATGGTTTAATGAATGAATGAATGAATGGTTGAATGAATGAATGAATGAGTGAATGGTTGAATGGATGAATGAATGGCTGAATGAATGAAAGAATGGATGAATGAATGAATCGTTGAATGAATGAATGAATGAATCGTTGAATGAATGAATGGTTGAACGAAAGAATGAATGAATGAATGGTTGAATAATGGTTGAATTAATGAATGGTTGAATGAATGAATGAATGAATGGTTGAATGAATGAATGAATGAATGATTGAATGAATGAAAGAATGAATGAAAGAATGAATGAATGAATGTGTCAATGAATGCTTGAATGAATGAATGCTTGAATGAGTGAATGAATGAATGAATGAATGAATGAATGAATGAATGAATGAATGAATGAATGAATGGTGAATGAATGAATGAATGAATGAATGAATGAATGAATGAATGAATGAATGAATGAATGAATGAATGAATGAATGGTTGAATGAATGAATGGTTGAATGAATGAATGAATGAATGGTTGAATGAATGAATGAATGAATGAATGGTTGAATGAATGAATGAATGGTTGAATGAATGAATGAATGAATGAATGAATGAATGAAATAATGAATGAATGAGTGAATGAATGAATGAATGAATGAATGGTTGAATGAATGAATGAATGAATGAATGAATGAATGAATGAATGAATGGTTGAATGAATGAATGAATGGTTGAATGAATGAATGAATGGTTGAATGAATGAATGAGTGGTTGAATGTATGAATGAATGAATGAATGAACGAATGGATGAATGAATGAATGAATGGTTGAATGAATGAATGTATGAACGAATGAATGGTTGAATGAATGAATGAATGGTTGAATGAATGAAAGAATGGTTGAATGAATGAAAGAATGGTTGAATGAATGAATGAATGGTTGAATGAATGAATGAATGGTTGAATGAATGAAAGAATGAATGAATGAATGAATGAATAAATGAATGGTTGAATGAATGAATGGTTGAATGAATGAATGGATGAAAGAATGAATAAATGAATGAATGAACGAATGAATGAATGGTTGAATGAATGAATCAATGAATGAATGAATTAATTAATTAATTAATGAATGGTTGAATGAATGAATGGATGAATGAATGAATGAATGAACGAATGAATGAACGGTTGAATGAATGAATGAATGGTTGAATGAATGAATGAATTAATTAATTAATGGTTTAATGAGTGAATGAATGAATGAATGAATGAATGGTTGAATGAATGAATGAATGAATGAATGAATGGATGAATGAATGAATGAATGAATGAATGAATGAATGAATGAATGAATGAATGGATGAATGAATGAATGAATGAATGAATGAATGAATGAATGAATGAATGAATGAATGAATGAATGAATGAATGAATGAATGAATGAATGAATGAATGAATGAATGAATGAATGAATGAATGAATGAATGAATGAACGAATGAACGAATGAACGAATGAATGAATGAATGAATGAATGAATGAATGAATGAATGAATGAATGAAATAATGAATGAATGAATGAGTGAATGAATGAATGAATGAATGAATGGTTGAATGAATGAATGGTTGAATGAATGAATGAATGAATGAATGAATGAATGAATGAATGAATGAATGAATGAATGAATGAATGAATGAATGAATGAATGAATGAATGAATGAATGAATGAATGAATGAATGAATGAATGAATGAATGAATGAATGAACGAATGAACGAATGAATGAATGAATGAATGAATGAATGAATGAAATAATGAATGAATGAATGAGTGAATGAATGAATGAATGAATGAATGAATGAATGAATGAATGAATGAATAGTTGAATGAATGAATGAATGAATGGTTGAATGAATGAATGAATGAATGAATGGTTGAATGAATGAATGAATGGTTGAATGAATGAATGAATTGTTGAATGAATGAATGAATTAATGGTCGAATGAATGAATGAATGAATGGCTGAATAGTTGAATGAATGAATGGTTGAATGAAGGAATGAGTGAATGGTTGAATGAATGGTAGAATGAATGAATGAATGAATGGATGATTTAATGAATGAATGAATGGATGAATGAATGAATGTTTGAATGAATGAATGGTTGAATGAATGAATGGTTGAATGAATGAATGGTTGAATGAATGAATGAATGAATGAATGAATCGTTGAATGAATGAATGAATGAATGAATCGTTGAATGAATGAATGAATGAATGAATGAATGAATGAATCGTTGAATGAATGAATGGTTGAATGAAAGAATGAATAAATGAATGAATGGTTGAATATTGGTTGAATGAATGAATGGTTGAATGAATGAATGGTTGAATGAATGAATGGTTGAATGGTTGAATGAATGAATGAATGAATGAATGAATGAATGAATGAATGAATGATTGAATGAATGAATGAATGAATGTGTCAATGAATGGTTGAATGAATGAATGGTTGAATGAGTGAATGAATGAATGAATGAATGGTTGAATGAATGAATGGTTGAAAGAATGAATGAATGAATGAAAGAATGAACGAATGAAAGAATGAACGAATGAGTGAACGATTGAATGAATGAATGAGTGAATGGTTGAATGAATGAATGAATGAATGGTTGAATGAATGAATGAATGGTTGAATGAATGAATGAATGGTTGAATGAATGAATGAATGGTTGAATGAATGAATGAATGGTTGAATGAATGAATGAATGAATGTTTGAATGAATGAAGGTATGAATGAATGAATGAATGAATGGTTGAATGAATGAATGAATGAATGGTTGAATGAATGAATGAATGGTTGAATGAATGAATGAATGGTTGAATGAATGCATGAATGGTTGAGTGAATTAATGAATGGTTGAATGAATGAATGAGTGGTTGAATATATGAATGAATGAATGAATGAATGAACGAATGGATGAATGAATGAAGGAATGGTTGAATGAATGAATGTATGAACGAATGAATGATTGAATGAATGAATGAATGGTTGAATGAATGAAAGAATGGTTGAATGAATGAATGAATGGTTGAATGAATGAAAGAATGAATGAATGAATTAATGAATAAATGAATGGTTGAATGAATGAATGGTTGAATGAATGAATGGATGAAAGAATGAATGAATGAATGAATGAACGAATGAATGAATGGTTGAATGAATGAATGAATGGTTGAATGAATGAATGAATGGTTGAGTGAATTAATGAATGGTTGAATGAATGAATGAGTGGATGAATGTATGAATGAATGAATGAGTGAACGAATGGATGAATGAATGAAGGAATGGTTGAATGAATGAATGTATGAACGAATGAATGGTTGAATGAATGAAAGAATGGTTGAATGAATGAATGAATGGTTGAATGAATGAAAGAATGAATTAATGAATAAATGAATGGTTGAATGAATGAATGGTTGAATCAATGAATGGATGAAAGAATGAATGAATGAATGAATGAACGAATGAATGAATGGTTGAATGAATGAATCAATGAATTAATTAATTAATTAATTAATTAATTAATGGTTGAATGAATGAATGGATGAATGAATGAATGAATGAACGAATGAATGAACGGTTGAATGAATGAATGAATGGTTGAATGAATGAATGAATTAATTAATTAATCAATTAATGGAATGAGGAATGAATGAATGAATGGAATGAATGAATGAATCGAATGAATGAATGAATGAATGAATGAATGGAATGCAGAATGGAATGAATGAATGAATGAATGAATGAATGAATGAATGAATGAATGAATGAATGAATGAATGAATGAATGAATGAATGAATGAATGAATGAATGAATGAATGAATGAATGAATGAATGAATGAATGAATGAATGAGTGAATGAATGAATGAATGATGAATGAATGAATGAATGGTTGAATGAATGAATGGTTGAATGAATGAATGAATGAATGGTTGAATGAATGAATGAATGAATGAATGGTTGAATGAATGAATGAATGGTTGAATGAATGAATGAATGGTTGAATGAATGAATTAATTAATGGTCGAATGAATGAATTAATGAAAGGCTGAATAGTTGAATGAATGAATGGTTGAATGAATGAATGAGTGAATGAAAGAATGAATGGTAGAATGAATGGTAGAATGAATGAATGAATGAATGGATGATTTAATGAATGAATGAATGGTTGAATGAATGAATGTTTGAATGAATGAAAGGTTGAATGAATGAATGGTTGAATGAATGAATGTATGAACGAATGAATGGTTGAATGAATGAATGAATGGTTGAATGAATGAAAGAATGGTTGAATGAATGAATGAATGGTTGAATGAATGAATGAATGGTTGAATGAATGAAAGAATGAATGAATGAATTAATGAATAAATGAATGGTTGAATGAATGAATGGTTGAATGAATGAATGGATGAAAGAATGAATGAATGAATGAATGAACGAATGAATGAATGAACGAATGAATGAATGGTTGAATGAATGAATGAATGGTTGAATGAATGAATGAATGGTTGAGTGAATTAATGAATGGTTGAATGAATGAATGAGTGGATGAATGTATGAATGAATGAATGAGTGAACGAATGGATGAATGAATGAAGGAATGGTTGAATGAATGAATGTATGAACGAATGAATGGTTGAATGAATGAAAGAATGGTTGAATGAATGAATGAATGGTTGAATGAATGAAAGAATGAATTAATGAATAAATGAATGGTTGAATGAATGAATGGTTGAATCAATGAATGGATGAAAGAATGAATGAATGAATGAATGAACGAATGAATGAATGGTTGAATGAATGAATCAATGAATTAATTAATTAATTAATTAATTAATTAATGGTTGAATGAATGAATGCATGAATGAATGAATGAATGAACGAATGAATGAACGGTTGAATGAATGAATGAATGGTTGAATGAATGAATGAATTAATTAATTAATGGTATAATGAGTGAATGAATGAATGAATGAATGAATGAATGGTTGAATGAATGGTTGAATGAA